>CAJHQQ010001180.1:0-110943 GCA_905132885.1 Moricandia moricandioides
AAAAGAGAGAGATGGAGAGCTAGTATCTAACCTTTTTGTATAATGTAAAAAAAAACAAATCTTTCCTTTCGCCAAATGGACCAAGGGCAATAAGGCTGAGACTTGCTCCGCAAGTCACATGGCATACGCCGCGTCTCAGGGAATAGTGTCACTGAAGGTAAAAGCGACACCAATAGAGATGATAAGCTTCCAGGATTCTCAAGATTCGTTTGGGACTATTAATCTGTTTTTTGAATAATAGCGCTAAACAGCTTACAAGTACGTAGAAAGACAATGGCGCTTTCATCTCTTTCTTCTATCTCAGTTATACACATCCTCAAATCGAACTGGTACCTATAGTGAGGAAGACCGTAGCATCATGTATATAGCCATTGTGAAATAGTAGAAGCTTCATATCTCGATTTGCTCACTTCTCTCAAGAGTGTTTTGGTACTGGATCGACTTAATCTTAGAATCAGTTCTAGTCCTTGAAATCTAACCCGGAAAGAGCGGAACTTTTGGTTTCATTGGAAGAAGGAGGAGTGAAAGATAAGCTCTGATTTGGAAAGTGAGTAGAATGCGAATGCTAGCTGTCACTTCCTGGTTCTAGAAAGTCGAGTGCTATTCTACTTCACTAACCTTTCCTGTTAGCATTGTCGGCTATCAACATGTGATCTGTCTCCGTGATCTACTCATTAGTCTTTGCTCATATTAACGTCTACTATAACTTTCGATCAATTCTAAAATTGATACACGTCCACAGCACCTGTTATCATTCATCCTGTGAGGAGAGCGGTTCTATAGAGGTATGCGGTCTATACTATAACCATCGCTGCCTCTGTATCCTTAGTGTTAATTTGCAGTGACTATTTTGCTCCAAAGATTCTCCGGGCTTGATGCCATAGGCTTTGTTAGAGTTAGATTCTCAATAGTCAAGCAAACCTGATTCTAACATAAGCCCGAACTCTTGTTTTGGAGGCTTCATTAGCTCATTCCATCAATCTTTGGTGTTTTGGGATGTTTCTTTCAAGTCTTCATTTTGATCTCCATCGTCTCTGCTTTTTTTCGCTTTGTCCTGTGCTTGGCCTTGAGATTCGAGAGTAGCCTGCTTTGGATAAAAAAGCATGTGATTCATCACTTGTATCTTTTTAAGTTGAAACGATTTGGAGATGAGCATTCAAACTGGATCTCCTTGTAGCGTCAAGATGTAACCGTCGATTGTGATGCCCTTTAAAGGTGAGAGGGAAGGTCGTGATGGATATGGTTTGTTGCGATGGTATCCACCCTTTCTGGTTGTTAAGTAGAGGCGCTTTTGTGTTGGTAGGTGATTTCGGCCACGATATTGGGGTTTACTGTTTGGTATGAGGTTTTGAATGAGACTAAATGGGGCTTCTTCTTGTACCATTGACTATTGGATTTATGAAGCACAGATTTGTTGTCATCCAACCCCTCAACTTCATTAACCTCAACAGTTTTGTCTTGAAGCCTGCTTACAAAAATAATTCACCGTGCGTCTTGTTTTTGGTCCCGTATCTGAGAAGCAGCATGTCCAGAGATTGGAGAGAGCCTGATCTTATCTCTTTTTCTCCCTTGTGGAGGGGGGAGAGGTGGGTGCGGTCGAGGTACCGATGGGGGGAGAGAGCGCGGGAGGTGTTGGGGGGGGGTGTGGCTCACGCGGCGGGCGGGGGGGGGGGGGGTGCGCGGGGAGAGGGGCGGGCTGAGGAAGTTTTGGGGGCGGGGGGTGGGGGGAGGTGGGGCGGGGGGGGAGAGGGGGCGGGGGAGTGGGCGAGGGGGTGGGAGTGGGGGGAGGGGGAGGGCGGGGGGGGGGGGAGGGTGGAGGGGTTCATACTGTTAGCAGTAAAATGAGCTCGATAGACAAGTTTAGATGTACCAGATGCATCAAGTCCTGAGCAGTTCTTCCGTAAGAAGAAACATTGAATGGTTGTGTCTAACATGCTTGATCTAAGGAAAAAGCTGCTTTGTAGAAAGTGCTTAGGGGTGGGCGGGGGGGGGGGAGAGGAGCGGTGGGGGGGGGGGGGGGGTGGGGGGGGGGGGGGGGGGGGGGGTGGGGGGGGGGGGAGGGGAGGGGGGGGATGGTGAGGAATTTTGTTGAATAAATCCCTTGAACCTTTCCCAAAGCTTCCCGGGAGGAGATCCTTTTGCGGGGGGGGGGGGAGGGGAGGGGTGGGGTTGGGGGGGGGGGTGGGTGGGGGGGTCTGTTGAATATCAATGAGATGGCATTCCTTAGTTGGTTTGTTCTTGAGATTGAGAAAAACTTGTTGAAAAAATTATTTTGGGGGTGGTGGTGAGAGGGTCGGGGAGGGGGGGGGGGGGGCGAGTGGGTGGGGGGGGGTGGCGCGGGGGGAGAGGTGGGGGAGGGTGGGAGGGGGGGTGGGGGTGGGGGGGGGGGGGGGGGGGTGCGGGGGTGGGGAGGGTGGTGGGGGGTCTGGGGGGTGGGGGGTCTCCCCAGGGAAGGGAGGATGTGGGTGGGTGGTGGATCTCGGGAGAGAAGAGAAAGAGGAGAGGTAGAGCGAGTAGGGTGGAGAGAAGCATGGGGGTGGATGCCCATTTGATCTTCAGAACTGTGCCACATAACTTGCCAAAGTTATCCAAATGATCCAAAGGATCATCCAACGCTAGTCCATGGTACTTGTTACTCTTGATCATGTTGATCAAACTGGATTTTATTTTGAAATTCTTGTTCATCACAGCTGGAGGTCGAATACCCGCCGTACTTCCATGGATGTTGGGGTGGTCATATGTTCCAATCGCCCTAGCTTGGCGTGGAGGGTGTTGTGGCCTAAGGTTTGCAGCTCCTTGGCCATTTCCTTCTTGAGCTCTCCCTAGAGGAACTCCTTGAAGGTTGTGTACATGGTTTTTAGCTCTATGGACAACTTCTTGATGAGGTTGATCCTGATTTTCATCCATGTCGAACCTCAATCTTTCTGAATGAGCTAGTTTATCTTCTCTTCTCTTCTTGCTAAATATCTATCTAAACAACTTATGTTGTCTACTCTTGGAACAAGGCTTGTTGGTCCTCTACTCCTCAAGTTCATGCACCTATCATTCAATGAGAGATGAAAGAAGAGTATCAGTATACAAATAAAATAAAACAAGACTTAGTCTCAAGCAATGACCAAATCCCACTGTCAAAATCAACTTAGAACTAGCAATGGCGCCAAATTTTGATAAAGAATTTTTGTTAATCCTCGATCGAAGTAGTATAAAGGATATCACTTCAATCCTAAGTAATCATGAGGCAATGAGAATGCAAGTGAAGTGCTTAATCTAAGTGCATTCAGTGAAGCTGGGTTGATTTGAAACAAGTAACAAGAACTAAACGAGCAAATAATTATCTTTCAACCAATAGAGAATAAGAGAACCTATGGGTAAGGGTATTGACTTAAGGTGATTAAGATTTAACCTAGAGTGCTAAAACAAACAATCAATCAAGTTCTATAAGCCTAGACACAATCATTAAACTAGTCTTTTGTCAAGATAAGAGTTCATTTGTTATCAATCATTAAACATCAAATGTCTTTGCTTTAATTCAACCAAAAAATAATTAAGAACAAGTCTTCTAGCTATCTAAGCTTCCATAACAACAAATGTCCTTGGTTACGTAACCAAAGAGCATTATCACTTTGGTTCAGACATTCCATCGAACACCTTTCGGCCATGAAATGTCTAGAGATCTAGATTAGAGAGATCAAGTCTAAACTAGCATAAGAAACAAGAGATAAGCATAGAACATGAATGATCCAACACTAAACACCCTAACTAATCACTTAATCACCCTAACCCATAAGTTCAAAGAGAGTTTACTCACTAATCTTCATGATTAAGCTTAAACTCATGATGAATTCAAGATTAGACATGTTAAGAAGATGAAATAAACTCAAATAACTCAAGAAATAAAGAATAGATTATTAAAGATTCAAGCTTTCCTCCAAATATCAAAGTGTTTAGAGAGAAAAAAAAGATGATCCAAAAATTAGGTTTAATACATATTTATACTAAGCTAAAATTCGAACCGGATCAATCCGACAAAGCCGAGTTTGACCTGGAATACTAAATGGGAAAATGGTCTAAGTTCTGGTTGGCGACGGGCTCGACCCGCGGGCATGGTCCGCGTCCGATCACGTGCTTGACCTCTGCCTTGGATCCGCAGATGGCTCTCACACATGCCCTTGGTCTGCAGTCCAGCTCGACCACACATCCTCTCTCGGGTACGAATCTGTGGACGGCTCTCACCCATGGCCTTGGTCTGCGGTCCAGATCCTTTAACATCTCCTCTCGATTACGTATCCACGAATGCCTCTCACCCATGGCCTTGGTCCGCGGTCCAGATCCTCTAACATCTTCTCTTGGGTACTAATCCATAGATGGATTCGACCTGCGGTCGACATCCGCGGTCCACCAAGTCCCGAGTCATGCGGGCTGATTTTGTCTGCGTTGATTTTTCGTGCCTCGTCCACTTCGAAGCTCGCCTCTCGGGTCAGGATGCACGGTCGACCTCTACCCGCGCCACATGTTCGTGTCTCGGCTCTCCAGTCCACGGCCTTCACTTGTCTGCGGTCGAGCACCCGTGGCCGGCCATGTAGCTTGTTCTTTGCCATTTCTCTTGTCCAAACCTTCCAATCTTTAACTTGACTCTGTATGCATCATAAATGATATAAATGCGTATGGAAATAAGAGCTAAAATCGTGCAAATACACAAGATATCAGTTGTTAGTTTTGAATGCATGAAAATGAATATGTAATAGGAAAAACGGCTAAGTAAGAAATAATGGAAAACAGACTGCTAGGTTGATAGAATGGAATTGATAGGTTGTTAAAATGGAATGTGGAAGTTGATCGCTTAATTATTGAGTTGCATGTGGGAGGTTTTGAGCGTTCTCACTTAGTAATTTTGTATACCTATCCTCCTTTTGCGGATGCAGGTAAGGTTGATTGTGTGTATCGGAGCACGAGGCTATAAAGCCCGTCAAGAAAGGGTATTTTGAAACTGGATAATGTTTGGGGAGTTTTCTTGTAGACCAAAATATGGTTAGTATTTATTCTCATATTTCATTAATAAAGTGGCAATATTTTTTTGTTCCCTTGTTAAAATTTGACTCGATCTTTACTTAGAATTATCAACGTGTTTTCCAAATATTTCACGGTTAGGGTGTTTCACCAAGGCTTATCTTACAACGTAGAATTTAGAAGTACATGACTTCATTTGGCAAGACATCATTTGTCTCCCCTAGGTCCCTTAGGAGATAGTAACCGATAACGGACCACAATTCATCTCCAAAACTTTTACTGTGTTTTTCGGAAAGTGGAAGATAAAGCTAACCACTTCGACTTTTTACAACCCGCAAGGGATTGGGCAAGTCGAACCAGCTAACAAGAAAATCTTAAGTAACATTAAGAGATGCCTGAGTAACAAAAAAAAAAAGAATTCTGGTTAACATAACTTCCCAAGTCTTGTGGGCATGTCGAACGACACCCCACAAAGCAACCCAAGAAACACAATTTTCTCAAGCTTACGGGACAGAAACAGCCATACCGCCGAAACGGTCATTCGAAACCTAAGGCAAAGTATATGCACCCAGAACCCCGATCTCAACGAAGACATCCTTCGCGATCAGTTCAATTATATTTTCAAACATCAAGATCAAGCATTGATCCAAATACAAAACTGCTAAGATCCAGCAGCTCGCTACTACAATTCGAGAGTTAGCCAACGTTGATTTGTAGTAAGCGACCTAGTATTACGCAAAGCAATCTGTGATAATACGTAGAGAGGTGCCAGAAAACTAGGGATCAAATGGGAAGGTCCCTATTGAGTCCCCAAAGTAGTCTTCCCTGGCATCTATAAGATCTTCGACGATAACAGAACGTACCAGTTGTGAGGTCTTGGAATGCGTTCAACCTAAAAAAAATTAATAACTGAGTATGATTTCAACAGTTAAACTACATTTAGGTTTGGTGCCTTAAGTAGGCAGCTCTTCCCGTAAGAGCACAACTCTTCCCATAAGAGTTCAGCCAGCTATCTTACAAAAACAAAACTGAATTGACAACTTGATACACGTAATTTCCCAAACGCATACGTCTATTCGGTCGCTTACATCACGATGAGAAGATCCTCATCAAAAGATTGCCTCGGAAGAATAACAGTCTATTCACAACCGTCCGATCTATTGATAACCATTGCCCATCCAACAAAGGGGAATGAAGTAGCGCCTTTACTGTTTCGACACCAACCATGTGTCGCCTAATGGGATGGGGGCAGTTATTGGAGCAGGATTTATGACATTAATCCTGCCCCAAAAAGACCCAAAGAGAAACAGACTGATTGAACCAATCCATAGACAAAGCCCAACTATTCCGTCTCAAATGGCTACCTCGCAGCTCGAGGTAGAGAGCTCCGAGTCTACGAATAATGATTAAAATACCCGATCACCTCGTTATTAAGCAGTTATGGAAACAGGCCAAGATTTCCATGTCTAGGCACGGCAAGTGCGCCCTAATACGCAGAGTTGTTGGAGCAAGCTGATCAACATAAAAGGCAAAGCCAATATCATTAACAGATATCTTTTTTGAGACTGAGTTATTTGAGATCTATATTATTCTATCTCTCCTATATTATCTTTTGCTTTGTTCTTTGTATGTTTCAGATTCATTATCAGTAAAATATCAGTTCAGTTTGTGCAAACTATCTTAAAGGTCTATTCATAGAGATCTTTTTCTATTGTTGCCCTAAAACCTTATTCTATTCAGATTAAATTTTTTATTGCGGAAATTTAGCTCCCACACTCATCATCTTATAGGCCGGAGTATGCTTTGACTAGACGAAATTAAATTTAAACAGACAGGTTAAGATGTCGGGATCCACTGATCTTATGAGGAAGCATCGTATAGAAGATGACTACGGACGAACGACTAAAGAAGGATTCAAAAAAAAAAGGCAGAAACAAAGAAAAACTACCAGGCAATCCTCCACATGGTGAAGGATCAAATAAAAGAGAATGAGAAAAGGCACTCAGCACAAACTGAGGTATACTCTATTTCTGATCAAATAGAGTTACTTGAAGAGGTGAAGAAGGAGACACCTTTCGACATCAAGGCGGAGAAGGAGAGACTCCAAGCCAAGCTCTTCCTTGCGGAAGAGAAGTTAACAACTGTCAAAGTCACGTATATTGATTGAGACAAGATTAAGGAGTCGTTTATGTCTAAGCCTTGAGTGTCCCTTCGCCTGCCTTGCCTTTTAAATTAAAAATCTTAAATTTCTGTGTTTTTATTTTTATTTTTGTGAATCCTAAAACATTGGATGACGCTTCCGGTTATTAAAAATGGATTTTAATAATTTTTCATATGGATATTATCTGAGTCCATATTATATGGATTATTATCTATGCTTTTATTATGGGTTTCTATGTTGCAAAATTTGACAAACTTCGGCGAAGTAAAACTTTGTCAAACTTCGGAAAAGTTTTACTCCACAGGTTTTATCACATTGACAACTTGTATGATTCCTTTTCGTTTTGCTTCTCAACATCTCTGTTGAAGTTGTACTAATTTATACATTTTTTTATAGCTGCACTAAGTTTTATCAAGTTATACCATTTTGGGTTCGTTTTTTTTCTCTTTTTCGATGTGTAATCTGTGGTTCATTATTTTGTTATTTTTAGGTAGAAAGTTTTGATGTGTTTTCTGTTGGAAGACTATATTTTCTCTAGTGATAAAATAATGAAACATAATTGGTAGGATTGAAAAAAAAATGGATATGTTTTAGTTAAGAAGAAACGAGAAGTAAGTAAAACCAAAATTACTTGTTCAATTTTGAGAGCTTTGGAGAGTGTAAATGAGTTGACCCGATGGATATACAACTGGATTGGATACTCCGGTTGGTAAAGTTGTAATTAGTTAGGTTTTCTTTGGTATTTTGGTTTTTTAAGAAGCAGAATTGATAGTATAGGGATGATGGGTCGAAGAGCACCACAAAGGCTGCGGATGGCCTTTGATACAACTCACAAGTCAAGGTCTTAGTAAATCACACACAAATACTATGACTAACACGTTTCTTAGCCTAAAGGAATCCACCTAAAAGCCTAGAGGAACAGAAAAACAAGCACAAAGCTTCAAAGAGAAAATTCTCGGTCTATATTCAATAAAATTGTATTCAGGGGTGGGTTTTACAAATGGTCGACATGAGCTTTATATAGAGCTCTTGTAAGGCAATTTAATTGACTTAAACAAGATAATAAATTGTACTAAATAAGAAAAGAGCAATTGTAGTTGATTGCAGCAGAATTTGTCCAAATATGGAAGTTGTCTTCTCTCTTTGTATCTTGTGAGTTTGGGAAGAAAGAAATTCATCCTTGGGATCTTATTTAATGTTTGGATAGTCTCTGAATCTTTCCTGAACATAATGGAAAGGAGCCGTTGGTCTTCAATGCTTACAAGTATGAATGCACCCATAAATGGTATAAGTATGAATGCACCCGTAAATGGTAAGTATTGTCTTCTTTGATTCCATGTAATCTCCTGTTTTCTGGTGCATATAAAGAAAGTGCCTGGCTCTTATGGACCTTTGGATGTGTCTCCTGAATGCATAGATATATCTCCTGGTCGCCAATGTTTGGTTTGCAAATGATTAAACCATTGAGTTTCCAAATAAGGCAAGTCGAGTGTTCTAGAGATCATCTGACTTGTAAAATCCATATCTTCTAGCTCCTGAAGATATTAAGATGATTCCTCTTGTAACTGAAGAAATTTTTAGTGTATAATTCATCCCAACTGGATTCATATATAAAGTTCTCATGGTTGTTGAGATATGACGTTTTTATTGCACGTATGTCTTGGTTGGCTTCTTTAGCTCTCCTCAGCTTCATGCTCCCTACTCCTTGTCTCTTGATTCCTTGCTCCTTAGCTGATGATCACTTGATTTCCTCATCACACTCTCCCTCTTGAAAAATTTTCGACCTCGAAACATATAATCTGCAACAAAGAAATTGCTAGTTAGCTTTTATTCTTCTTTCGAAGTCTAGAACCTTACCTCGGTATAGTTGTGGTATGATGTTGGTTGGCAAGTCTGGTGGTTCTCCTTTGAGAAGGAATGATAGGATTACTTCTATTTTTCTTTCACGTGCTATGACTGGTGGTGCTGGGTCTGGTGGCTTTTCTTGAATCAAGATGTTGCTGGTACCAACTTTTTGTTCTCTTTTGGTGTAAACACAATGAGAGTGTTTCTCGTCTCTCTTTTGCTTATGTTGAAGCTCTGGTCCGTTTTGTTTTCTTTCAAGTCCGTGTGTACTCCAGTGGTTCTTTATGTGGCACCACTTGTGAGGCTGGTCACCATCTCTGACTTGATACTGGTGTCGTTAAAAACTACTTCAGATGATGTTGGCTGAAATTTATTGACAACACATGTTTGCAATGAGGATGCTTCTGAACATTGCTTCTTAATGTTTCCGCCTTCCTCATTCCAATGCTCTCTCTTCTCCTTAGTATTCTATGCATCAATATCCTTTGGCAAAGACAAGTGACTGAGTCGAGAAATGGAAATTGATCTATCAGATAGAACTAAACTATTACTTTCTTTTTCCAATTCTGATTTTAAGTTTGGTAATGTAATATCTAGGAATTTACTAGATGGACAAGTCACAGCAAAGTTTCCTCTCTTATGACACATATAACATGTCTTCTCTTTGAGATTCTTATGGTTTGGGGACTTACCTTGGTTGGCTGTTTCTGTTCGTACTTGTGAGGGCTCACAGTTTAGCACCAATTTCAGTTTGTGTTTCTCCTATTCTCTGCCTTTGCTCTGTTTTCGCCTTTAGCACTTGTAAAACTCCCTTTGCCCATAGACATGTAACTTGTACCTTAGGATCACGAGTCTTCTTGGTTTTTTTTCTTCGGTGTTGGCTTGATTGCTATGACCAATCTTCCTGGCTCAGCATAATAGTCAACTTCAGAATCTTGGTTGATCTAATCATCTTCAACAGACTCCTTTGTAGACATTCCTTCATCTCTTTCCAAGAAGATTTTGGTTCTCCAAACTCAAGTCTTAAGAATCAATCTCGTTTCCAATCCTTGTAAGCATTTTTTGTCAGAATTTATTCAGCATGTGTTATTTTCTCTTCCTCTGGAATATCGTTTGCTTGGAACCATTCCTCCACGTTTTTCTCCCATCGGAAGTTGAAAACGTGATGTATCTTGGTTCATATTCATCATCATCATCTCTTCCGGCCTCACTTAAGACTTCATTCTCTTCATCAGAATCTTGCTGACTTCTGGCTCATCTTCATAACTTTCTTCAGAATAGTCTAAACTTACTTGAGAATCAATTTCTGTTGGAATGAATAAGGAAGAAGCATCAGTGAGTATGATCAAGTCGTTTGTGCAAAGATTGCGCAAAGATAATGTATACAAAGATTGTACAAAAAGAATTTTGCACAAGATTTGAATAAGAAAGATATGATGTGCAAAGTTCGGGTCAGCCTCAAATCATCCAAAGATCAATGTGCAAAACAAAGGTTGAAAATAATCTTTGGTGGAGAGTTTGTGTAAAAGAATCAAGACCAATGTGTATAGTCCTGGTGATCCTTATGTCAGCCAAGAAAGAAGAGAAGTGTTGGCGCCAAAGGGTTCAGTTTGAACAATATCACATGTGAACTTAAGTGAAGTGGACCATTTGGTGTTGTCCCTTTCTCGTGCAGACCAGCACAGATCCTCAGCCTCTTCTTTGTCTTTTTCCATTTATCTTTGTTTAATTTGTCTCTGATATATTGTTTTTTTATTGTTTCTCTTTGGCTATCTAAGAGCCTCCCTTGTACACGAATTGAATTAAGTGAGAGGAGTCCTCTTTTCTTCATCATTCTCTCTCTCTCTCTCTCTCTCTCTCTCTCTCTCTCTCTCTCTCTCTCTCTCTCTCTCACACACACACACACGAAAATACTCTCATATTCTCCTTAGCATTATCTTCCATGTTCACATACTCTCTTCATTCTCTATCTCCTACAATCGCCCATACTCTGTCTCTTCATCACTTACCCTCATTATTCTGTCTATTCTCACAGTTTCATCTTGGTGTTGTTTCTCCTGGTCAGGGTATGGTACTTCACACCATGGTTTCTCCTCCATATCCAACTCTTCACGTCCAGAGTCATAATCAAACGTATCTCCCAGTTCAACCTCTTGATTCCAAGTCTCTTCTTCATACTTATTGGTTTAACTAAAAGTGATCTGAGAATTTATTTCTTCACTCATTTGATGTTCCTGTAAATTTGATAATTTAAAACGTGTATCTTATTCATCAAATCTCTCCTGTATATATATTACAACATATTAGCCGACATATAGTCTGATAACTCCTACTCAGATAGATAACTCCTACTTCTATTTTCATAATTATCCAAACTCATCATTATCCTCCTATACTCCCCCTCAAGTTGGAAAGGTGGAGATTTCTCACTCCCAACTTGAATAACAATGTCTCAAATTGTGCCCGTCCAAGCGCTTTGGTTAACACATCTGCAACTTGTGCATGCGTTCTGACGTGAACCGTCTCCAGAACTCCATCACGTATTGCATCTCTGACCTAATGACAATCTGATTCTATATGTTTAGTTCTCTCGTGAAACACAGGATTCGCTGCTATGTAGATCGCCGACTTGCTGTCACAAAATAACTTTGATGGCTTCAGCTGCTCTGCACCTAAGTCAAACAATAATCTCCTCAACCATTTAATCTCTCGTGTTGCTTGAGCCATGGACCTGTACTCGGCCTCTGCTGAAAAATGAGACACTACTTTCTGTTTCTTTGTCTTCCAAGACACTGGCGAACATCCAACTAATGCAACATACGCACTTAACGACCTCCTAGTAATCGGACAAGCCGACCAATCAGCGTCGCAAAACACTGATAAACTGAGATCATCTCGTGAACTAATTAAAATTCCTTGTCCAGCTGTTCCTTTGAGATATTTAACTACTCGTAACGCAGCTTCCCACTGCACCTCTCGTGGTGCTGTCATGAACTGTGAAAGTATATGAACCGGATATGAAATGTCAGGCCTTGTAATCGACAAATAAATCAAGCGTCCCACTAGTCTTCTGTACCGTTCTTTATCTTGAAGAAACGGACTCGAATCCAGACCAAGCTTGTGATGTTGTTCCATTGGAGTAGCTACTGGCTTCGAACCAAGCAAGCCAGTGTCGGAGACAAGATCTAAAGCGTATTTTCGTTGAGTGAGCATGAACCCCTCTTCGCTTCGTCCTACTTCTATCCCAAAGAAATATTTCAACTTGCCCAAATCCTTCATGTGAAAACACTTGCTCAAATACTCTTTAAACTCCTCCAAAATCTTCATGTCATTTCCGCAAACCAGCAAATCATCAACATATATAAGTACTCTTAGCTCGATTCCTCATTTAGAGTACACAAACAACGAGTAATCAGCATAGGATTGCTTGATCCCATACTTCTTCAAAGCATTTTTTAGCTTAGAAAACCAACATCTAGGAGCCTGTTTTAGTCCATAAACCGCCTTATGTAACCTGCAGACTTTATGAGGATCAGAATGTTGAAAACCTTGTGGCAGCTTCATGTACACTTCCTCTTTAAGATCACCATGCAAGAATTCATTGTGAACATCCATTTGATGCACAATCCAACCTTTCCCTGCAATGATACGCAGCAAACTTCTAACTGTCGTCATCTTAGCAACCAGCGCAAACGTTTCTTGGAAATCTCTCCCTTGCACTTGTTTGTTTCCCAAGGCTACCAGCCGGGACTTAGGTCTTTCCAGGGATCCATCAGCGTTTTATTTATATTTATATACCCACATATTTCCAATGGCCTTCTTCCCGGGTGGCAGGTCCACTATGCTGAAAGTTTTGTTTTCTTCAAATGCTTCCATCTCCTTCTTCATCGAGTTACGCCACACTTCTTGTTGGACAGCTTCTTTGTAGCTTCTTGGTTCTCTCCCATTCTTTATGGCAGCTAAAAAAGCTTTATGTTTTGGAGAGAAATATTCATCAGATATGTAATTTGCTAAAGGGTAAGGAGTATTACCATGGACCGTCGACGAGGACTTTGTTTGTGAAGTGGGAGCCGCGAGACTGTGATGGGGTTCCTTCAAGTATTGAGCATTGTAACTTACATAATCACGCAACTTCACTGAAGGGATCTTTTCTCTGCAACCTCTCCCTAACTCAGTCACACCCTTGGTTTGAGTAGAAGAAGCTTCAATTTGTTCTTCTGTGTCACCACTCTGTTATTCTGCCGATATAGGGGCCACTTCAGGAGTATCGTCAGAAGATGTAACACCCAAAATCTCATCGTTCTCCTGCGACAAGCTCCCCCCGTCATCTATGGTGACATTCAACATCCAGTCATCGTCTGGTGACCCTGTGAGGCCCTTCTGAACCTCCAAAACATCATGTTTTTCACTAAATGGAAACACACTTTCGTAGAAACTCACGTCTCGTGACACTATGAACTCATTTGTATCCAAATCATAGACCCTCCAAGCCTTTTTGCCGAAAGGATATCCTACAAAAACACAACGCCTGCTTCTTTCTCCCAGCTTATCTTTGTTTCTATCACGTCTGTGAACGTAACATAGCGAACCAAATACTCGCAATGAATCATATGAAGGCTTTACCCCAAACAGCTCTCATGTGGAGAAGTTCCTTTCAAAACCCTTGAAGGTGTTAAGTTGATCACATGTGTTGCAGTGGAAATGGCCTCACCCAGAATTTGATAGGTAGTTTTGATTGAAACAAAAGTGCCCTTGTAACATTTAGAATATGTCTATGCTTTCTTTCCACTCGACCATTTTGTTGTGGAGTGTTGACACAAGATGTTTGGTGTACAATACCCTTGTCTTGGAAAAAATTTGTCAAACACATGAACTCCATGCCATTATCACTTCTAACTGTTTGAACTGCATGACCAAATTGTGTTTCTGCATATGCACAAAAACGTTGCATCACTTTCTTAACTTCACACTTAGCAAGTAGAAGGTACGTCCAGACAGCTCTAGTATAATCGTCTACAATGGTTAGAAAATAGGCTGCTCCACACGATGCAGGCACACGGTAGGGACCCCAAACATCCACATGGATAATCTCAAAACTCTTGTTTGTTTTATTAATACTGTCACCAAAAACGTCTCTCGTTTACTTTGCTCTAAAACATACGTCACATGGACTAGAGCAAGCCTTATTCATAACACCAGAAAGCTCATGCAAAGAAGAAAAAACACCAAAAGATGGATGTCCGAGTCGTCGATGCCATAAGAGTCGATCATTACTTCCATCTGCTCTGCTAGCTCGTGCTACTCTAACATCCTTTAAGAAGTAAACCCCATCACGTTCTTCATCGGCTCCAATCAGAGTCTTCGAAGAACGGTCCTGCAAAATACAAATCGTATCTGTAAATAACGCAAAACAATCACTGTGCTTTAACAACTTTGATACTGAGATCAAAGTACACTCCAGTTTGGGAACATAAATCACGTCTTTAAGTGAAATACGATCTGTAAGCATCATATCCCCCATCTGAACCGAGGTTCCCCCATCTGCGAACCCGACTACACACGGTAAGGTTTTCTTTACGTTGACCAGCTTCCCTATATCTCCTGTCATATGATGTGAAGCCCCGAAATCTATAATCACATCACCAAAAATCTTACCAGAAAGCTTCTCAGGTTGAGAAGTTGTTTTCCCTTCGTTTATGATCTGTGTGATGGCCTTCCACTGTTCCGGAGTAAGATCTGTTCCACCAGAACCATGCGAATTTGGTGCATGCACTGTATACGCAGCACTACGACCTCCACCTCTTGTGCTTGAGCCACCACGTCCTCTTCCTGCTCCTCTTCCACGTCTCTCATTCATCCATTCAGGATACCCAATGATCTGCCAACAATTGTTCTTTTCATGCCATGTTTTCCCACAATTAGTACACACTCGATCTCTTGCTTTGTTCCCATAACTTGGACTGTTGTTTTCCATTCTTGTCACATACCCCCTTGATTCTCGTGTGTCTTTTACAACTTTTTGATCTGAAACTTCTTTATGAGCGACAAATCCAATGGATTCTTGAGAGACCACTTCTCTTGCTTTTGCTGAGTTTATACGAGCTTCTTCCCTGATTACTTTGGCATAAACTTTTCCCAAATCTGGCAATTCATCAGCTTCAATGATAGCTGTTACTACATTACCAAATCTTGACTCATCCAAACCCATGATAAATTGGTGAACTCTTTCGTCTTCTCTTTCCTTCTCATAAACTTCGGCTGCTGAACAAGTACACGCTGGAGGTGGTCTATACGTTTGCAGTTCCTCCCACATTACTGCTAAACGACCGTAGTAATCTATTACCGCTTGACCGTTGTGCCTACAAGAGGTCAATTGCTCCATCAACTGATGAATCCTCACTTTGTTTCCTACCTCAAATCACTTCTTCAGGTTTTCCCACAACTTGTGAGCTTCTGTGATAAACGTTACAGTAGACCGAACCCTTGGTTCGATGGACGATCTGATCCAGCCAACTATCATTGAGTTTACACTCAACCATGACTCCAAGTCGGGACTATCTTCGGTCGGTTTTGGCAGAGTCCCATCTATGAACCCCGTCTTTTTCTTTGTTCTAAGAGCATTCTTCATCTCCATAGCCCATTCATTATAATTATCACCTTTCAACTGGACAGATGTGATTAATGCACCTGGATTATCGGAGCTAAACAATGAGTATGGTGAAATCGCCATTGTCTCACTTGTTTTGGTCACAATCTGCTTTCCAACATCTTTATCTCCCATCGTTTATTCAAGCTTTTCTCACAAAGTAGCTTTGAACAATCACGTTTATTCAGATCTCTGCTCTGATACCATGTAAATTTGATGATGTAAAACGTGTATCTTATTCATCAAATCTCTCCTGTATATATATTACAACATATTAGCCGACATATAGTCAGATAACTCCTACTCAGATAGATAACTCCTACTTCTATTTTCATAATTATCCAAACTCATCATTATCCTCCTATAGTTCCCATGGTTCTTGTTTATCTTCAGATTCATCTTCTGCCTCTCGAGGGAAACTATACTCTGTTTCTACTCCATGATCCTTCTCTTCATGGTTCTGGTAGTGCATTTCTTCTGCTAGACTGATTTGAGATTCAGTCTCTTCCTGCCATGACTCGCTTTCATGGTTATCTTCTTGGTTAGCTTCTTATATAGACCAATCAGTGGAGTTTATCTCATGTTGGTAAAGGTCTAGTAGTTTTGGTTCTTCTTCTGATCCAATCTCCTCAACAAACTCATCTTCCTCTACACTGATTTCAGAACCAGTCTCTCCTCCCCCATGAGTTATTGCCAGATCCGCCACCCTCCACTCCAAGAGTGGTTCTCCTCTTCACCCCAATCAATCTCAGAGGTGTTATATTCACTTGCTCCATCTGCTTCTGCTTCCATTTGTACCTCAAAAGAGTAAAAAACTTTGTAATTAAAAGCTTTTATAGGTATGTCGAATTTGATGAGCAGGAACAATGTATGATATGACAAAACAAAGTTCTCAGAATTCCTTTTCAATCAAAACAAGTTATGGCACGAAAAAATTAGTGATATATTATGGCTTTTTTGGGAATGCAAATAGAACAAGCTAATGGAAACTAGATGCAGGCAACTTTTTTTTCTATGCAAATGACAAATGATATGGTATTTTTTAAAATGCAATGCCGAAATAAAACCTAAGAAGAGATCTTATATGCTTGGATTGACTTAAACAATGATTTTGAACTATGATTTATATGAAAAAAAGTTTGAATCTAAGTAGAAAAGGAATGCAAACAATATTAATGACAAAATAAAATCTTGGGTTTTCTTTTAGGAAAAAAAAATATGCAGCAAGGCAACTTTAAAGTGCAAACAACTAAGACTTTTCTTTTTGATATTTTCGTGGATTAATCATGCTGATACTCTTATCCTTTGTTTTTATTTTATCAAGAACAACAACAATGGCGGAGATCAAAAACTCAAGCAAATAACATTTTTTTATCGGTTTTATGAATGATAAACCGAACTAAAATTTCAACTAGAGCATCCCAAACTTTTTATGGTTTTCAATTTTCTGGAAACCAAATAACAGGAACAGAAATAACAGCAAAACAATTTTATGATTTCTATTGGTTTAAAGAAAAGAATAAAAAGAAAATAAACTAAAAATGAGATGGATATATAAAACCTGATAGATAGGAGCTTTTCAAGCTCTGCTACCAGATGATACATGCTGGAATACATACTGTACTGATGGATCGACTGAGGTTCTTCTTGGTTCGACTCGAGTGAGGATCAAAAAAGTATTTGGCGAGAGAAAAGGGTGGATCCGACTGTACCTGAAACAAAAGATGAAGTTTTTTTATGAGTTTTTATGGTTTTTATGAGATGAAAACAAAATATGAAAAAGGGGAGAAATCAAAAGGATCAGAGAAGATGGATTGGATGGAATGAAGGACGAGCGGATGGTCGATCGATGGATGATGGAAGATGATGATCATTGGATAAGGATTGACTCTCTCTCTCTCAATCTGATGAGTTGATTGACTCTCAATCTGGGATAACACTGACTGATGAATCACACAAACAACCTATGCTAAACGAATCAATAGAACACAAAAACCACTTGATGTATCCTAAAGACATATTTCTATTCAAACACTTTCTTTGATAAAAAAAATAAATAAAGTGGTTTTATTTCTTGAAGATTGAAATGTGAGTATTACAATGGACTATATAAGAGCTTATGTAGGTCGTGCTCAAAGCTAAGGAATTACAAAAACAAGGAAAGAAAATCAAGCATTTAAAAACTAGCCATTGGAGCCTTTTGTGGGATTTTGGCTCCAAGTAAAAAAAATGAGTCTTCTTGAACCTGGACGATGTTAAGGGGTATGTGAGCTTCCTGTGAATCTTCCTTATGTTCTGGAAGGTGTTGATCTCGTGCATAAACTCAAGGGGAAACAACTGTTGGAGTTTGGATTGCCAAGGCTCCAAAATAGGTAAGTTGAAGTTAATGAGGCTTCTCATAATCCTCTGGGTGCTGGTGCAGCTTAGGACGTCTTGAATACCTTCTGGATAGATTAGAGAGACTCCTAGCTTCCAAATAAATGTTTGGTTTGAGTCAAATTGAAGAACTTGAAGACTTTCCACAATTGATATCGGTTTTGCCTATTCAGGGAAATTTATTGTAACTTCAATCTCACTTGGTGTTTTCTCATGATTCTGAGCCTCATGGGTCCATAAAATATCCCCCTTGAACTCAATAAGTTCTTTTGGTGAATGCTGCTCTTTGGTTGGGCATGAATCCACTTTAGATGGATGATACTTGCAAATTGATGGGCTGGGAAACCTCCATTTGTAAACATCACTAGAAGACATCCTTGCAATTTGTACTCAAGTGTTGACAAGTATTATATTGGACCGTGTTTTCCATTATCTGTTTTTAAGGAATAATATAGAGGAATATTATTTTTAGAGTAAAATATAGAGTGGTACATTAGAAATGCTCTTATTTTTCATATACACAAAACAAAATAAATTAACACGTTAGTTCTCAAAAAAATATAATAAATTAACACGTTACTTTTTTTTTGTCGGCTACCAATCTCTTTAGATCAAGTTGTGGTCAGACGGGACGTTCTTCCATAGAGTACTTCTATATGACTGTGTATGATCTATATGGGAGAAAATAAAACTTTTGCTACTAGCCTCCTTCGCAATTTGGTCTGCCTGACCATTTTCGCTCCGAGGAATATGGACCAGTGTCACACTCTCGAAGCTATCATGTAGGCTTCGGAAAGTATCAATCTATGAAGCGAAGGCCGGCCAATCCATCGGATTTGTAGTCATGTCCACTAGGTCTAGGCAATCGGTCTCAAAGCTTATCGATGGGATCCTCATGTCTCTCATACATGCGCCACCCAAAGTAGTCCTTCCATCTCAACATGGAGAGCCGAGAGGCTTCTGTTGCACACCCGTTGTCCGAAAAAATCAATACCCATGTGATCCTTTAGACTCCACCCTAGGCCACTAACACTACCATTACCAATCCATGAAGCATCGATTTGGCATGTTCGGTTTTGGGGTATCCAAGGGGGTACTGTCTCATTGGTTGGAATATAAGGGTTCCTCGTCCTTTTCTTCCTCCTTTTGATTAGCCTTTCTCCAACTTTCTTCCTCAAGTGAAGCTAGTTGGAGAGTGTCGATCGGAGAAATGACTTTCCCATTAAAGAGTTTATCATTCCTCGCCTTCCATATGTACCAACATATCCATGGGAAGGTATTGAGTTGTGGCTCCAATTGAGTCAGCTCTTTTCTTTTCCAAAACAGAAAGCTCATGTTTTGGTATATAGAAGTACTTGGGAAGTAACCCGGATGGGACGGATAGTCTGATAGAGCCCAATCCTGCAGGGCTAGGGGGCATTCAAAAAGAAGGTGGTTGATCGACTCCACTGGGTCATCACATATAGGACAACTCCTATCGGTATCCAGGTGTCTATAGGTGAGCCTCTCTGTCGTCACCACACAACCAGAGAGGGCCTGCCATATAAAAAGTTTCATCTTGCTCGGAGATTTTATCTTCCACGCATGGCTTTGTAAGCTTGTGATGCTTGGTTCCAGAACGCTGTCTTTTGTGAGTTGCAACTTGGTCGACCTAAGTAGGTCGTATCCAGTTTTTACTGAATATACTCCTGACTTTGTGTGATTCTAAACATATCCATCCATAGTTAGTGAGCATGAGAGTTTCAATCCCAATATCAAGGGTATATCTTCAGGATAGAAAAATTCTCTTAAAAGATTGAGATCCCACTCCTTGGTATCATTCCTTATAAAGGAGTGAACAAGAAGTTGAGGCAATCTATAAACAATGTGGTCGGCGGGTCTAGGTAGTCCATCAGCAGAGTCTGGGACCCAAGGTTTGCTCCAAACCCTCGTATCTCGACCGGATCCAATGGTCTTTAGTAAGCCCGACTTGAGTAGGGGTTTTGCTGCCATGATACTACGCCATCCAAATGATGGTGAGTACATCCTCCGATCTTTTAGAGGGGAGCCATGATGGTAATATCTTCTTTTTAGAACATGTGCCAATAGAGACGACGAAAATTGGATTAGTCTCCATAGTTGTTTAGTAAGAAGCGCAATATTGAAGTCATGGAGATCTCAAAACCCTAGTCCCCCCATATCCTTAGGGGTACAGATCTTTTCCCATGCAATCCAATGCAAACCTCTGCTATTTTTTTTTTTGAACTCCCCCAAAATTTTGAAATCGTGCTCTTTAGTTGTTGGATAATGCCTTGTGGAAGTAGGAAACATGACATCACAAATGTCGGAACTGCTTGGGCCACTGATTTTACTTGCACTTCTTTCCCGCCTTTAGATAAAAGCTGGGATGACCATGTATTGGCGCGCCCATTGACTATGTCATGGACAAAGGAGAAGACTTTCATCTTTGATCCGCAAATTTGTTCAGGCAATCCTAAGTACATTCTCATGCCTCCTTCCATGAAAATACCAAGGATATTTTAAATATTTTGTTTCAATGGGTCGTCAACTCGGTTCCCAAAAACGATAGAGGATTTTGCCGTGTTTAGTCTTTTTGTCATGATGCTTTCCCATAGATATCTAATATGGTCATAATCTCCGTGCATTGGCTCATTTCAGCTTTGCAGAAGAAAAGACTATCATCTGCGAACAAAAGATGTGAAATCCTAGGGCTTGCCCTTGCTACACGGAGTCCCACAATTTTCCTTTCCGCTTCCACTCTAATCAGGAGGCAAATTAGTGCCTCCGTGCACAAAATAAAAAGGAATGGCGATAGAGGATCTCCTTGCCGTAACCCCCTCTTTGGTAGGATTCGCCCTCTTGGTTCACCATTAGCTAAAACTTGGTATGAGACTGAAGTAACGCAACACATAATTAGGTCGACTAGTCTTTCGTCAAATCCCATCTTCAACATCAAAGCTGCAATAAAACTCCATTCCACTCTATTATAGGCTTTACTCATTTCTGCTTTAATAACCATAAATTCTGCTCTACAATTCTTGTTAGTCCGTATGGCGTGAAAATTTTCTTGCGCTAGCAGAATGTTATTAGTGATCAAACGTCTTACTACAAAGGCAGATTGCGTCTCCGAAATTAGCCTTGGGATGACTCTCTTGAGTCTTTTGCATATCAGTTTAGAGATAATCTAGTAACTCACATTACAAAGGCTAATAGGTATGAATTTCGTCATCTCCCTAGGCCTATTCTTCTTGGGGATGAGACATATATTTGTGTGGTTCAGTCTTGGATCGAAAGACCCCATGGCAATGAAGTCTTTCACAAGTCTAATAATGTCTTGACCCATTTCGCGCCAGAATTTTTGATATAGTTTATTGGTCATGTCGTATGGTCCTAGGGCTTTTCCGGGTTAATATCAAATAAAGCTCTTTTGATTTCATGTTCCGTTGGTTCCTCTAAAAGTAAATGTTGTCAGCATGGGAGACCTTTTCAGAAATGCAACGTAGGGAGGCAGCCAAGTCTCACGATAAAGAGGTAGAATAGAGATCTCGAAAGTATTGAATAACAACGTTCTCCACTTCGATTACACTCTCTACCAACTTTCCATGTTTGTCTTTTATACTGATTATCCGGTTTTGGGCTTTTGGTTGCTTTGTGATGGCATGGTGAAATTTTGTGTTTCTGTCCCCTTATTTATGTTATTGATCTCTGCTTTTCTGTTCCCAAAAGGTATTTTCTTCTTTAAACGTTGCGATCAACTGTCTTCTCAAGTCTTCCAACTCTTCTGTAGTGGAGTTTTCGTCATCTTGGACCAGGTTTATCTTAGTTTTCAAATCTTTAATCAAAACTGCGGAGTTTGACGGGTTATTCTTTCTCCGTGTACTAATCTTATTTCGACATGAGGTAATTTTTTTATGAAAAATCTAGATTTGAATTGTATTAAAATGTCCCCATCGCGAAATTACCGCTTCTTTGAACCCTGGTTTCCCTAATCATCTTTTGTCAAATCTAAAACTCTTCCTTGTTTTTTGATCATTGGACCGGATCTGAGTTAGGACCGGTCTATGATGTGACCCATAGTTGTAAGTATTCTATAACATTATGAGTGAATAAAGCATCTCATTCTTCATTTGCCACTGCTCTGTGTAGTTTGCATTTGACTTTAGCCGATCTTCTTTTAAATTAACACGTTAAACCAGCCGGTTATGTGAATACTTCATCTTAATCCTTCGTAGCTAAACCCTCCTCAAAATTTTCGCCTTCTCTTCGTCTCCGTGCCTGTGTTCGCCCACACCGTCAATTTCACGACTTTCCCGCACGAATCATTTCTCTTTTCTTATCCTTTCAAATTGTCTCTCTAAGAGATTTTTCTGTTTCAAGGTTTGTCGAGCCTCTTGTTTCTGAGTTGTATTCGATATTCTGGTGAAGATAAGAAGCGGGACTGGACCTTCTGTGACCCACAATATGTAATGATGTTAGCTTTAGGTTGTGCTAAAGGAATAGCTAATCGATTTCTCAGAAATCCCAGATGGTAATTCCCGTTTTAAATGATTCCAGATTCTTGATTTCTACCTGAGTCAAGTTCTTGATGAACTTTTGGTCTGCAATTTTGTGATTTCTTCAGTGCAAGTGTTTTGCTTTTCTTCAGTGTATTCTTATAGACAACGTTGTAAGAAAACAAATCAATACTGTCTGGGAAAATGTGGTTTCTTCAGTATTGTGGAAAATGGGAAGCGTATTTTGCTTTCCTTCTATCAGGTGTGTTCTTACAGACATATTCTTGGGGATTTTTGCAGGAGGTCTGGACTCTTCGTGCATCACCTTCGGTTCCCTAATTACTCCGTCTATACAAAGCAGAGACCTTTCGTAGAAGTTCCACATGAATCATCTGCTTTTCACCTTTTACGAGCTTCAAATCAGAATGTATTTGAGTACAACAGACGTTACATGAGTAATTTGACGATAGAGCTAAGAACTGATGATAATGTGGTGAGGTTTTCTTTCAACAACAATGTCCCTAACAACAATAGTATGCCTATGAGGATAGAGAAAAAATGGAAACGGGCTAAATCGTCGAGAAAGGCTAAAGTGAATGAGTTAAGGTTTTACCGTCTAAAGGCCAAAAAGAAGATGAATTCTCCGAATCCTGAAGTTAGGATTCGATATAAGCTCGAAAAGGTTTTCATATTCTCTAACTGTTGTTTGCTCATCTTTTTAGTACATTTTGGCTGCAAACTTCGGTCTTCTCTTTATGTGTTCACGATGTGTTTATTCGAGAATCTCGATGCATGATGATGTGTTCATTTGTATATTAATGTATTGCTCTCATAACTAGTACAGGCTAAGAGAAAAGAAGAATGGTTGATTGAGAAACTAAGAAAATACGATGTCCCGAAATCTCCAGCAGAACCCTATGATCCAGAGACTTTGACAGAGGAAGAGCAGCATTACCTAAAACGAACAGGTGAAAAGAGAAAGAACTTTGTACTTGTGGGAAGACGAGGAGTGTTTGGAGGTGTGGTCCTGAACATGCACCTCCACTGGAAAAAGCACGAGACTGTTAAAGTTATTTGCAAGCCATGTAACAAACCGGGGCAGATTCATGAGTATGCAGAAGAGCTTGCTAGGTTAAGCAAGGGAATTGTGATCGATGTTAAACCTAACAACGCCATAGTATTGTACCGCGGGAAAAACTATGTCAGACCAGAGGTGATGTCTCCTGTTGATACGCTCTCTAAAGATAAGGTATGTGTGATGAATCGTATACTTTTATTTTGTGTGTGTTTCTTTTGTTCTTCTGATGAAAGTGATCACGAAAGAGCAGGCTTTGGAGAAATATCGGTATGAGCAGTCGCTGGAACATACGAGTGAGTTCATAGAGAAGCTGGAGAAGGAGCTTGAGGAATATCAAAAGTATGTTTCTCGGTACAAGAAGAATGAGGTTGATTCAAAGAGCAAAGCAGTGTAACTCAAGAGCAAATCCTCGCAACGAATCTGAAAACAGTGGAGTCTTTGGTTTTTCTCAGTCTTTGTTTTGCTACATACTTGCATTGCATTTGTCCAAGTCGGTTCAGTTAGACTAAACCCAGTTGTATACCAATCGGCTTGAGAGGATTAGAATAAAGCAGTTGATTTGGAGTAATCATCCATCATTTTACTAACCAATTTCGAACCGATCGTCATTTGATAGACTGTTGAACGTATCTTACTTTAGAAAAAAAGTTGTGTGGTGAGAGAGCTGATGCGGGCCGTACACATTAGTTTGTCTTTCCCTCACCACATAACGTCAGGTTTAGTTAGTTTTACAGATGCAGTATATGTATCTTCTTATTCTTTCTTTTTCCCTAGATTTAGGTTTTGTAGCAACCTTGTACCTGACACCAAATAAGTGTTGATTGACACTGATGATGAATCAGCACTTTTTCAACGTGAATCAATTCCACAAACAGCTGAAGGTTCTAGATTTTCACACATCTTAATGTAAGAAATGTACTCCTCACCTTTATTCATTCAAATAGGATTGAAGATATTCTTGTCAATGTTCGCTAGATACATCTTGTTCTTCTGCATATTGCTTCTACTATAACCATGAAGACTCTTCCAAGCAGCAGAAAAATAGTCTATCCGATCTTGATTTCCATGACATGAAAGTCAACTAGAACAACGAATTTTCCAAAACCACTTCCACATTCCTGATAATCCCTCCTTAGTTTACCTTGGAGAGATCCACAAAAGTGAAGCTTGCTATAGACGGTTCTACCTTTAATCCCAACAATTCAGCAGTGTCGTTAGTCATAATGCTGATTGAGGCTCCAGTGTTGCACAAAAAATTAGGGAAATCAAAGTCCTTAATCGAGTAAGGAACAATAAACTTCTCAGGATCTTCTTTCTTCTTTAGCTTCTTCTTGGATTCACATCTGATTACATCAATTTAGTGTCATGTCGTTGTGTCGACTAGCTTATCGAAGGATCATTTGGGAAATGATTTTTTAAGGTCAGTGAAGTCTATGCAGACTCGTCACTTGCCATTCATTTTGCAGACCACTACAACAATGGTCATCCATTTAGTGTATCGCACCTCTATTATGCAACCGACATTCAGTAGGTTCTTGACTTCGCCGTTGATGATAGCAACACGTTCTGAAAAAAAATTCCTTTGTTTCTGCCTCACTGGCTGGTGTAGAGGATTAAACCGTAGCTTGTGCAAAGTAATTTCCTGGTCTATGCCTGGCATATCCACGTGTGACCAGGCAGGAAGTTTATTAATGTTTGCTTTAGACCCTTTAGAAGTTTGGAGCCTATTTTGAGATTCCAAAAGAAATCTCCCTAGATCAAAAGGAACCTCATCGAGCTCTTCGACCTCTGGTTCTTCTGTATGCAGAATTGGACGATTTTGTTGTAATTGCTATAAGACTTTGGTTGTTACCTTTGAGAGTTATTTGTGTAGCAGGTTCGGGAATTTTTATGATCTCCTTTGATTCCTTGATGCCCTAAGGGATAGGAAATTCAACTACCTGGTGGAGAGTAGAATGAACGTCTCTCATGTCATGGATCCAGGGGCGTCTCATTTCCATGTTGTAGAATTAGGCGCAGTCGATTACCAAGAACTTTGTAGACATACTTACTCCTTCTGCATAACTTGGAAGTATGACATCTCCTACTTTTTGCTTGACCTTTCCGTTGAGCCATATAAGTGGTGTGATTTTCCATGTTATGACTTTTTTTTAGTCATAAGTGGTTGTAGACAGCTAGGAAAATGATGTTAGTGGAGCTTTCGTTGTCCATAAGTGTCTTCTTCACTAAACAATTTGCCACCATGAGAGACACGACCAAGGTGTCATGCTGGGGAGCCAAGACTTTATCTTGCTCCTTTGTTGTGAAGCTTCTTTCGTTAGTTCCCAGGAGCAGGTGTTTTGGGTTGCCGGTTTCTTTAACATTTTTGGTGCTTTCTTAGAATTTTCATGCCTGATGCTGCTTACCTTGGAGTCGCCATACATCACATTGATTACTCTATCATGTCGATGTGGTGAGGCAGGAGTAGTTATAGCCAGTTGATTGTTTTCCTCTTTGTTGTTCAGGAAATTCTTAGCTTTGTGGAAAAGAAATTCCCAAAGGTATTCTTTCTTTAGTAGCTTGTTGAGTTCCATCATCAGTAAGATGTAATCCTCCGTTTTGTGATTGTGTAATTGTGGAATTCATACCAGCAGTTTGGGTTTCAAAAACGTGTCTGGTGCTTTCACCTTCTGAGGCCATTTGACCTTTGGGCTGTCTACTAAGAACCTTAACCAGTTCAAATTTCAAAATGGAGAGATTGGAGATGTCCAGTCACATTGCACTGCCATTCGTTCGTCTTTTTCTATGGGCCGATTTAAGTATACACCAGTTCATGCATCCTGCCTTTTTTCAAAGCTTGGTGGGATTTTTCATCTTTGTCGTATTTGTCGTTCTTTGTACCCCTTGATTTTTGCTTCTGTAAATGCTTGGATCGATCCGCTGAGTCTTCTTCCCACTTTACATGTGCCCATGCTCAGAACAATACGTCATCCATGCTTTTTCATTGGTACTTGGTCAACTCTTTATACATGTCTCCATAGCATATCTCTTCTGAATGGAGAGATGGTTTTCAAGGCGTTATATGTAGGGATGAATACATTTTCCTGATTGAAGCGTGTTAGCTACGCAAGGGTTTAGCCTGGTGTTGCAAGATATCATAAATATCGCCAGCCTTCTTTTCTAAATTCATGTTGCTCGAAAATTGTTCCACGAACTGGTCGATGAGGGTTGTAAAGGAGTATATCGATCCATTCGGTAAGTTGATATACCAATGCAGGGCGGATCCAGTTTGAGTTGAGACGAAAACCTTTCACATGGTATCTTCCCTAAGTTCCTCTCTAGATAACTTTAGTAAGAATACATTATTTGTACTTGTGTTAAAAATGCGGCCGCATTACCGAGTTTGCGAACGCTAAAGCGCTGATCGGAAAACCGCTGTCGTGATTTTACTAAACGTGGCATAAAAAGGTTGGTCAGCCATTAATCGGCCGTTTAATATTATTAGGCGCTATTAACTGGATTAATAACCGACTTATAATACAAATAAACTTGTTATTAGGCCAAAATAAATTGATGGACCTTGGCTAAATCAAAGCCATTTTGAGTTCTATTGAAGGCAATAACATTTCCTATCTATACTAGTGGAATCTGCTGCTCAACATCAATATTGTCCGATGTGGGCAACAACCACTACACAACTTTAAAATATTAGTACTTTCCCCACAAAATATATAATATGCGTATTTTTTATTTAAAATCAAGAAAGAATGTTCAAAACTGATTTATGTTTAATCTCCAATTTTTTTTTTGTTAAATTGCTAGGCCCATCTCGTCCTCCTGACTCACGCCTAACGCGTTTCCTTACATTGATTTGTACTGAGCCATGTGATTATCTAGGGTCACTGGTCCCATCACACATCCTCATGTTGGGGAAGGAGAATTTCCTTGGCACCCCCCCCCCCCCCCCCCCCCCAAAGGCGATCTCATCTACGAAAGGAGTGTACGTGTAGAAATTGGGAGCCCTTGGGATAACGACATTAGAAGTGTCTCTATCGACGACTAGATCGCTTCAAAATTCTTAGAAAATATCTGTTTGAGATAAGCTGTTGCTTCTGATTTATGTTCAGTTGGGGAATTTAACATAGTGGATAAAGAATTCTAGTTCTAGCAGTCAAACTCTATAGTCAATTTCTTGTTCTAGGTTTGGGTTTCCCTTTTATAGGTAATTGCCAGTCGAACATTATGTTAGATCCTTCCATATTTTTAAAATATAGATAGATCTCTATTTAGTTGATTTTTTTTTTCATTTTACCCAAAGGCAGTAATGAATCGAGATTTGGAACCGTAATTCAACAAAAGGCACGAAACGAAGTCCGACATCCTGATCCCCCCCCAAAAAATGTAAGATTTACATCGGGAAAATGGGATTTTAATTCTTGAAGTATTTGAAATCGACAATTTTAATACGCAACTATTGTTCGCGCAAAATTATTCCCAACTAATACTTGACTGTGCGAAATTAGGATCGAAATAGTCAGCCGTTAACTACTTAACGGAAAGATAACGGTTTCCGTCAAATTTTTAACGGTTGACTATTCTAATCATAATTTTTCGCAGTCAATAATTAGCTGAGGAATAAATATGTGCATATAACACTTGAGTATTTAATTTTCCGATTGAAAATACTTGAGGAATTAAAAACATCAATTTCTTTTAAAATAAAATCATAATTTAACATATTCTTAAGTTAGATATAACCGATATAGAATATTTTTACTTTAAAGTTATTATTTTGAGTTTTATAGTGACATGTACGATAATACAAATAATTATAATTGTATTTCATGTTTATAAAATTATTTAAGATGATTTTTAAAATAATTCTTAACTAAAATAATACAAGGCACTTAGGTATGTATTTAACTGAGAGTTTTAGATGATATGTATTAAAATTAAAAACCCATTGTTATTCAACTATGTATTTTTAAAAAATCATTTAAAATCACTTTTATTAAACTTGACATTCATAAAATACTTTGAAATTCACTGTTATTGAGAATATTTTAAGTTTCATGCTAAGGGCTAGCTTTTCATATTAATTAATTTATTTAGTTTTATATAAATTCAGTGCAATTTTCAATAATAGTGACAAATATAATATCTTAATTTAATACTTAAATTTTGTGTCTGAAAGCCTTTTATCAAAAAATACATAAATGCTTTGCCGAATTTGAATTATATTCTTATTGCATATATATATATATTTGACATAAATGATTATGTCGAATTTGAATCATAATCTTATTATTAAATTATGTAATTTTGCACTGAATTTATATAAAACCAAATAAATTATTTAATTTGAAAAGTTACTCTTAAAAAATTTTCAATAACAATGGATTTCAGAGTATTTTATGAAATGTCAAGTTTAATAACAGTGATTTTAAATGATTTTTTTTTAATTCATGGTTAAATAATAATGAATTTTTCATTTTAATATAAATCTTCTAAACTCTCAATTGAATACAACCATAAGTGTCTTATATATTTGTTCAACTGAGAATTTTTTAGTTAAGAATTATTTTAAAAATCATCTGAAATAATTTTTAAACATGAAATAAAATTATAATTATTTTTATTATTGTACATGTTATTATAAAACCTCAAAATGTTTTTTTTCAAGTAAACATATTCTATATTGGTTATATCTAACTTAAGAATATGTTAAAAAAAATTTTAAAATGTTGTTTTTAATTCCTCAAGTATTTTCAATCCGCAAATTAAATACTCAAGTATTATATGCGCATATTTGTTCCTCAACTAATTATTGACTGAGCAAAATTATGATTAGAATAGTCAACCGTTAAAAAATTGACAAAAACCTTTATGTTTCCGTTAAATAGTTAGCGGTTGACTATTTCGGTCCTAATTTCATGTAATCAACTATTAGTTCAAGAATAATTTTGCGCGAGTAATAATTGAGTATTAAAAGTGCCGATTTCAAATACTTCGGGAATTAAAAGCCTATTTCCCGATTTACATCTATAGATTTTAAGTGTGTTTTTTTATTTAAATTTAAATAATGTTACATATTCAAACTCTACGTCTTAGGTTTACTACTTTTTGCCTTATAAATTATATTTTCTAAAGTGTTGTTTAGATTTAAAGTTATTTTCATGTTTTTTTAAAGTATTTTTCAGATCTAAAAACTTTCTCATAAAATATACTTCAAGTGAAGTCTAATTAGAAGTTAAGGCTAGTAGATGACAAGTGAAGTCTACTAGCCCTAATTTTTAAGCAACTCTACTCAAATATGATTCTAATTTTTATCTTATATTTTCTCATAATTTTATTTTTTTGCCGGTGTTTTTTTTCCAAAGTTTTCAAATCATCTTCCGAGAAATGTAATATTTACATGTATTCATGTTAAATATGTATTTTTGTATTTATATTCAACTACATTTGTAGATTCAAACTCTATGTTTTTCTTTGCTACTAGGTTAAAAATATTTTGAAATATTTTCTAGAACAAAATATTTTCAAAAAATTTAAATGTACATTTTTTATTCTCAAACTTTTCTTTTAGTGTAGACTTCATTAACTTAAAAATTAAGGCTAGTAGACTTTAAATAAAGTCTACCAACTTTAAATAGACTTCAAATAAGAAGTCTATTAAAATATGATTTAAAAATTTTATCTTATGTTTTTATTATACTTTTATCTTATTTTGCATGTACTTTTATCAAAAACTTCATTTGAGGCATCAAGATTATGAACAATCAAACACATTCTAGAATTTGTTTTAATAAATTGCTTCGTAATTATGTATCATTATAAACTAGTCATTTGTAAATAATTACTTGATGCATAATCTATAAAAGATTGTGTTCATTTTTATCTCTTTTTCACTTGTATGATATTATTAATTTTTTGTTAGCTATTAATTTTCTCACAAGATACTAAAATAAACTAAATAGTTTAAACCACCATAAACTAAAAAAAATAACTAACACTCATGTGAAAAGAATAAAACCTATACAAATTTCCAAGACGTTTCAAGAGTAAAACTAATCACAAAAACTTTGCAATATGTCTCAAGTGTATACTTCAAACAATAAAAATGCAAAAAAAGAATTTTAAGTAAGTCTACACTTATTAGTTAATAACCTAAACAAACAAGAAATTTGTTAGTTCCATATTTATAAGACATTACCTTTTAAAATTTATTCAAGACCATCAAGATTAACTATCACACACTGTAAAACAAAAAAATCTTGAAAAAACTTAATGAATAATACATAAATTCACTGTTAATATATTTTTCTATGTAGAATCTATATTCAGTCAATGAAAATGTGGACGTGCTTTTCAGTTTACGTATATAGACTTTCATATACGTTTACTTTTTCGGATAACTTTTACAATTGCAAAATTTGTGGGTTACTTTCTGTATTTTTTAAAAATAATTATGATTTTATACTAGTAGACTTCCATTTCAGTATACACTTAAAAATATTAGTTTTTGCAGTTGACTAGACTTCACCTATGATTTGACTTTCAAAAGTAGACTTCATATGTAGCCTAAGAGGTTAGTTTGCAATTGATCTAGTTTGTAATTGATCTAGTTTGAGTTCCTATAAGTAGATTAAAATGAACGTTTACGAATGTGTAAACTTCACATGTAGTTTATTCTCAAATCTGACGGGTTAGTTTTACAACTGACCAAAATAAAATAGCAGACTTCATATGCAATATGTATTTTAAAAAAAAAATTGGTAGACTGCATATGAAGTCCACACTTTAATTAACTTTTGATCAGTTTTAAAATATTTTAATCAAACACAAAACTAACTTATTCAATAAAGTCAAAGTTTTGATCAAATACAAAACTAATATTTTTTACATAGACTTTTTAGTAAGTTTACCTATTTTTTTTCAAAGGTAAAGACGTAAACTTTTAGGGAAGTATGCGTTGCAAAAAAAAATAGTTTGGTCAATTGTAAAAACTAACATGTGCGTTCACAAGTAGACGCATCCTAAGTCCACACATATGCATAGACATACAAAAAAGTCTACTATCTCGACACTAATATGAAAAATGACGAAAACCATATAAATAGTTACCTTTTCCGATGTAAAGTTTGTTTCCACCCTTTTCCACCGTTTAAACTCTAAATATGAGCAAAAAGAAGCACATTTGACGATTCACTACTAAATAAACTCAAAAATATGGAGTTTGTGCTTATGAAAATGAAAGTTCTAATAGTTTTTAGATGAAAATGGAGAGGGAATGAGGATTTTGTTGGTTTAGAATGAGGAAAAGTGGATAAAAATTGAATTTTTGAGCTTTAAGAGCTAATAAATGGTAGTTCATGATAGTTCGAAAAAGTGATGATAATAACATTATTGTAAATAAAGAGAAATATTTAGGGTGTATTTTTTTAATATTTTCAAAAGTAATAAAAAATTAAATTATGCTCTTAATTTTGTAAATATTTCAAAAATTTAAGGAGGGTATAGTAAAGTCATGGGTTAATAGTAATGGTAAAAGTGGTCGGTTTTAAGTTTAACTTGATATTTTGAGTTAGTTTCGAAAAACTCCCTTTAATAAATCTTTGTAATATACTTCTTATGTTCCTTTTAGATTAATATTTTAAAATAAAAATATGTTTAAATGTATGTTTGAAATTTATAGACAATTTTTATTGATAGTGAAATTGTAAACTTCAGAAATGTTGTAATTTTTGAAATATTATTGGTTTAGAATTATCGGAGATTACTAATTTCAAAAAGAAAAAAATTATAATCAATTTTGATATGTTTTTAATATATTTGAAATATAACAACATAGATATTTTCGGAACAAAGGGAGTAATAATTAATTTATCTGTGAGTTATACATAGGTCTTGACATTCAGATCTTTGGAACGGGTTTGGATTGGTCCTCTCCGGATTTGGATTTTTTAGGTCATTGACATTTGGATCCAATTAGGTATTTGAAATTTTTTGTTCAACTATATACCAGTTCTTTTCAATTTTATGCCGGTTTTCTATGTATAACTAAAATACTTATTATTTTCAGGTACATAACATTTCCAGATTAATTCGGGTATTTAAAACCCAAAGAAACCCGAAATACATGAATTATACACAACCCCCCCTTTTCCAAAAAAAAATTAATTACACAAATTTTACCTGAAATCTGATCGAGGAACGAAAAAGTACCAAAATTATATATGAATACCCAAAAATATTTTTAATATCTAAAGTTTTACCAAAAACCTAAAACTATAACCGAAAACTTGATCCCAAAACATAAAAATATCTGGAATACACAGTTATACCTAATATATGAAAAACATTCCAAATATTTCGGGTTCTAGATCATGTCTTGGATGGGACCTGGATCCAAATTGAGGTTCGCATGTCAAAAGAAAACCTAATAGGTATTTTGCCATAGACTCAAACCAAACTAGACATGTATTTTGCGGATTGGTTTCAGTTCAGTTTTTTTAGGTCTTGATAAAAATACTGAGACTAGTTATAAGGTACATAAAGTATGTCTGAATAAGTATAACTAGAAAAAGTTCTCTTAAACCTCTTGTATTTAACTCTTCGTATTTGAGTCTCTTTACCCTCAGCCAAAAATATATGTAGAGATGTTGTATTGTCTGCAAGAATAGTCACGTTTTCTGAATCTCGTTCTTCTTTTTCTTCAGGTAAACAGCGTACCATAACTACCATTGATCTCATTATCATCAGTTACACCCCCAACCCCCCTAATTCGAGTTCCTCTTGCTCCATCCTTCTCTTAGGCCCTGTAATATTCAGAGAGCAGAGCTAAAGTTGGTCAGAGAGAAAACATATATTATGGTTGCTTTAGTAGCCAATGCATACTTTTGTTAGTAATTTTCCGGCGTGTACAAGCCAGAAACCCTTCCCAGCTTTGTTGTTTGAGTTCTCGTTTATCCTCTTCCGAGAGCTCAAAGTTTGGTTCCCTTCCACACATGAAAGCAGCCCTAATAGAGGTATATAGTTGAATCAAACATTCAAGAATCTGATTAGAAAAAAAAAATGTACTTACCTATCGTATAAACGAGCAGCCTCTTCTTGAGAAGAGCAAGTTCCCAAGTGGATCTGTCGCTTCTCAACTTTAATGGCTGCTTGCCATTTCATGTTCTTGTAATAGACTCCTCTCATCAAACATGGTTCTTGGTTTTTTACTTGCTTTCTTCTATGAAGCTTTCTTCGTTTCAGCGGCTGGTCTGTAAATGGGAGATTAAAAGAGGTGAAATAACTGGCCAATTCTTTACTCATCTCAGACATTACAAGTTTCATTTTGAGAAACCAGACCTGAATCACATATGTCTTGCTCCATTTTAGGAGAGATGGAACCAGAATCATCTGGTGAAATAGCTGAGGAATCAGACCTGAATTGCACAATATATTTTGAAGGAGTTCTTTGCCTCAAGTAGTGTGACCCTTCTTCAATAGGCTTTTTCTGCCAAACAAAAACAAGGGCTCAACATATGCACTTCACTTAAAGGAAGACTTGAATCCAAACGGATGACTTCAAGATTTTGATATATGAAAACTGAGCGATCTTACCACATTCATTCATGTCTTACCGATCATAGATCACAAATGAAAAGATCAAAATTTCATTATAATAGTTGGACCTATAACCACTTTGCCTGAATAGCTGAAGAGTTGATCTTAATAGTTGAGATTAACTTAAGGAAATGCTATTTCACTTGCTCTTCCACATTCATCTACAATTAGCAAAATCATCAAGACTTCATTTCTTATTACCTCCTCCTTAGGCTGTTTATCCCTTTCTCCTGGCCCGGGACCATTAGGATTTGGAATCCCAGTGATCATCTCCTCAGCAGTTAGAAAAGGAAGCGGTGTCACATACCCATTTGGTCCTACAACGATTGAAAAGAAGTTGGTAACCGTTGCACAATGTGAATGTTGGACAATATAGCATAGTCAAAAACATATGTTTACCACAACAAAGTCCCAGTAGCCTGCGCCTTCTTAAGCTCACCATATTGACTTTGAATTTTTTTTACTTCTGTGCTATAAATCACAACAAAACACTGATCAAGCTCACAGGAACAAAATTCCATAGAGGAATGCTTGCAACCTTAAAAATAAACCATAGAAGCATAGAAACTAAACAAAACACTGATCAGCTCAAGAAACTTCTCAAACCAATCTAAGTCCAAAGAAGAACGCAAAATAAGTAGTTAACAAATATGAGAGATGAGTTTAGTAAGATTTGCACAAATGTGCCAACTTTGAGACCACAAACTGCAAAAGAAATTAACAACTAGATCCAAAAGTCAAGAAAACGATCATCAATAGAATGCTAGCACATTGAATCTGTGTTTTGATTGAATAATAATGGCCGAAGACTTTTTATCCAAATGAAGTCAACCCCTCAATGAGAAACCAAACCTACCACCACCACCTTTTCATGGATTCACGAATCGTAAAACAACGCAGCGAAAAGAAAAAAGCATCAAGAAGACACCAATCTCAGAAGACAACAAACACAAGGAGCCAAAGTTCCAGGATTAGCCTTTGCAGAAACAGTCAACCACAAAACTAAAACATACCCATTGTAAAAAAACTCATAAGAAACAAATCCATTGCATCAAAATCAAAACTTTAGGGGAAAAAACTGGTTATGGGGTAAAACCGGAGAAGTTTTTCTTCAGAAAAACTGAAATTTTGAGCCAAAAAAGAGAACAATTCAGGACTAGAACAATTGAATTACCTTTGAAAAGAGGGGAAAGAAGAAAGTGGTAAGTGACTAGAAGGTCTTATATAGTTCTGGATATACTCCTTGAGAAGAAACAAAAGAAAAAAAAAGAAGAGTTTAATGAGTTTTGAGTTGTGGTGGTGTTTGAGGCTCATGCATCTACCACCTTTGGCCTCTTTTTATTTGGTTGGTAAACGCTGAGTGAAGATGAAGGAAACTTAAATATATTTGACAAAACTCTTTTAAATATTTAATGTTTATTGTTATGTAGGGACAGATAAAATTGATAAATGAAGCAAATAACAAAAGAATAATAGAAGATAAATGCTAAAATAAAAGCCCATGAAGTTGGAAAAAGTTGAATCCAGGGATGGAACGTGTGATTCTTTCTCATATATTTTTTCGCTTCTCTTCCCTCTTTTGTGCGTTCCGACTATGCCCTTTCCCTTCCATCTTTTTTGGCTATAATATCAAATTAATCAATAATAAAGGTTTGGATATTGGTACGAACTTGTAACATAGTCTCTTATTAGTAGGGACTTATTAGAAGCCCAAATAAAATTTAAAAGTATTTTTGGAATGCCGTTGACATGCGAGAACTCTAAGGGGCCGGCAAACTTAAAAATATTTTTTCCAAAAGTTTATAAATAAATCTAAATCTTAATAAATTTTAAATCCAACATATAAATTTTTAAAAACAACTCTTATGAATTTAAAAACAAATCTACATCATAAAAGAAATCAAAATGTGACGTAAAAAACTAAAAACAGCTCTTAAAAGTAATTATTAAAATCAATGAAATTTTAGATTGCATGATAAATTTGGGCAGAAAATATTTAAACAAAAATCTGGAATGCTTTTGACACTTTCATCTTCTAGGGTGACTTAACTTGGGGGCCCATTTACCTCAGAACGTTGAACACTTTCGATTTGAGACGAGAACTTGGAGATGTCTAACTATGTCGATACTACTATTTTTCTATGGGTAGGTTATGATATCACTCACGAATTTTTCTCTATCTTCTTTATCTAGCATATGATATGGTTTGTCGTCTTTATCTTTTCCTCATTTCTTAGGACCTTGAGATTCCTACTTTGGAAATGCTACGAGTAGTATCCTCCCATTTCACTTATGCCCGTGTTTGGGATATGTTGTCCTCCATGAGTTTGCACTGATACTTGATTAACTCCTTGTACATATTAGCATCGAGCAACATGTCTCTCCTGAAGGCAGACATGGCTATCGAGGCCTTACATCTAAGAATGGATACCTCTTCATGTTGAAGCGTGCTATAAAGCTATGCATGGTTCAGTCTGGTTCCTATTGCGCACAATTTTTTCTACGAACTCTCGGTTATAGCTGCGAAGGAATGTATCGATCCGTTAGGAAAGTTGATGTCCCATTTCAAGGTGGTCACAACTAAAGTTGAGCTGAAACCCTTGCACATGATATATAAGACCCGATCCTGGCCTTTCGACCCAACTGGACCAAATGTCTTACTTTGATCATTTCATTGCTTGTTTGATTCATTTTTTTAAATCCTTTTATTTACTAAGTCATAATAGCATATGAGGTTCATAAATAAATAGACAGATAGCACAGCGGAATAATAAATAAGTTCATATGTATCACTCCAACTCATGTGGTCCGATACATAGTTTCTTAACAGTTTCTTAAACAATAACTAATTCCTCTCTAACTTCATCTAGCCACACGCCACACAGCATTTCACTGATTGAGTCTTCACAGCTCCTTGGCTTGACAACGACCAATCTCAGATCCTGAAACCATAACCCATAAGCATTAATCTTAACTGAAGACAGAACGAATAGATCCTATAATGCTTGGCTTGGTTCCTAGAACTATGGTTAACCTTAAACAACATAATCATATAATATGTCCGACCTATCCACCATATCCCAAGTCATTCAACCAACCACCCCACATGACTTAGAATAGGCAGACAGTCCAGATTAAACAAACCGAAACACGATCAGAACCGTATCGACCACGAACCAGTCCGTCCAACCGGACTATGGTCTAGGTACGATCGCATACCCTTGAAGTCCGGCTCATTAGCCCAATGGACTCCCTTACCTGATCCGGCACTAGGCATGGATCCAAACCACAGAGTAAGGCCAATACCCAGTCCGGATGGTATTACAACCGATCGGACCTTGCGATCCATTACCCCGGCCACAGACCGTGTACGTGTCCTTGCCCATGAACCGCGGACTGAACCATATGGACCGGACAGAACCTGCATCCATTGGTATCGTTTGGAACTCACACCTTTGGTACTCATACCCTTTTGGTACTCGCACCCCTTGATCAATGACACCCATTGGTCTATGGTACCTCTTGGTACTCGTAACCCTTGGTAACTCGTACCTCTTGGTTACTCACACCCTTTGGACTCTCATTACCTTTGGCACTCATGACTCTTGGCAACTCGTACCCCTTGGCAACTCGTACCCTTTGGCAATTCGTACCTTTTGGGACATTCCAAACGTTCAGACCCACCGGCCATACCTTGGCATGATCCGGACTGATCCGCATAACCGACCCTTGGTCTAGGTTGCGGTTGGGATGTGGATCGATTATGATCAGGGTCGGCACCCATGATCTAACCATCACACCCCTTCGTGTATGGACAGAAAGAGAAGATGAAGAATGGATGGAATCAAGACTAAGAGGGATCGGATGCAACAATGGGATCAATCATAACATAGGTTTGACCACAAGGGTTAACCGCATGCACCATGGAACCCACGGCCCATATCCTACCTTGGAAACCACATTAGGGTCTTCCAAGTTCTTCCCCTTATCAGACTTCCCCATCCCTGATCGGAAATCCTTTCCCAAACGATTACACTCGCCGGAAAGATCACCACCACAATCGGCCCACTTTTTGGCCGAGAACTCTCTCTCTTCTTCTCTCTCTCTCTCTCACGTTTTCTCTGAGGGTTTTGCTCTGAAACTGAATGATAAAAACGTGCAGGGAGGACCCCTATTTATAGAGGACGAGGGGGTAAGTCTTGCCCCACGAACATGCACGACCTGTTGGTGAAAGGGCACGACTAGGTCGATAGGTTGCAACCCTTGACCACCTGCAACCATTCGCCCATAACAGACCCTTATTGGGTCGATACCAAGCCCAACCACGACCCAGACCCACCAGGCTTAGCCCATGGCCTAGCCCAAGGGCCCACCAGGCCCCAACCACCATGGCCGGACCACCTTGGCCCGCCACCGGCCCGGACCCGGACCAACCGCCCATAACCCAAACACTCCGTCCAGCTGAGATGAGCTGATCCCCAGCTGGTCCAGCTGACTGAGCTGGTAGCTCAGCTGAATGAGCTGACCTAGGTAGTGTTGAGCTGAGCTGAGCTTGGTCGAGCTGTGTTTAGCTGGTCGAGCTGGCCGTACACTTGGTCTAGCTGCCCAAACACTTGTCCAGCTCCTTTAACTCATTTCTTTCCCTTTCCTTTGGTTACGTCCTTATGACTTAACTCTATTCTGACCATGGAACGTGTTTAACTTGATCTAAACGATCCTTAGCTCGTTCCCTCGAACCATGGTCAGTCCCACGATCCTTATTCAGGATTGGGGGTGCTACAAGTCTCCCCCACCTGTAATGGATTCGTCCTCAAATCCGGATCAATTGTTTCCTTAGAAACAAATTGTTCAAACCACTTAGGATACTCAGCTTTCATTCTTGCCTACGTTTCCCAAGTGATTATTTCTTTCCCACAACAGTCCCACATGACCTTAATCATTTGGACTGTTTTCTTCCTTGTTGCTTTTTCCATCTGATCTATTATTCGAACCGGCCTTGTTTCTAAGGTTATGTCCTTTCCTAAATCATCAGGAATAGCTGGAAGTACAACGTCTTGGTCCGACAGACATTTCTTGAGTTGGGAGACATGGAATACATTATGAAATGCATCCATTTTGGCTGGCAAGTCTAACTTGTATGCCACCTCCCCAACTCTTTCTATGACCTTGAACGGCCCCAAGTATCTTGGATCCAATTTCATTCTTCCGGAAATTCTTACCCTACCCTTAAAGGTAATCATTTTGAGGTACACCAAGTCACCAACCTCAAACTCGAGATCTTTCCTACGTCGATTTGCATAGTTCTTTTGGCGGTCTTGTGCCTCCTCATCTTATCCCTCACAAACTTGATCTTGCCGGTTATCTCTTCGACAATCTCCGGTCCGATCATACTACGCTCCCCCACTTGGGTCCAACATAGGGGTGTCCTACATGGACGCCCATACAGAGCTTCGTATGGCGACATGCCAATACTCCTATGGAAGCTGTTGTTATAAGCAAATTCTACCAAAGGTAGATGTCTTTCCCAGGAATCACCCCAGTCCAAGACACATGCTCTCAACATGTCTTCCAACGTTCGAATCGTACGTTCCGATTGTCCATCCGTCTATGGGTGATAGGCGATACTCATGTTTACTCTGGTTCCTAGGCTTTCTGAAAGGCTCTCCAGAAATGAGATGTAAAACGTGGATCCCTATCCGACACTATGCTTGCCGGAACACCATGTAATCGGATGATCTCATCAATGTATATACGTACAATTTGATCGACCCCATCCGATTTCTTGATGGCCAGAAAGTGTGCTGATTTGGTTAGGCGATCGACCACAACCCAAACCGCATCTTTCTTATTCATGGTCGTGGGAAACCCAGTCACAAAATCCATTGCGATGTGATCCCACTTCCATTCAGGAATAGGCAAGCTTTGTAGTAACCCACTACGAACCTGATGTTCTACTTTAATGAGTTGGCAAGTAGGACACTTGGCCACCCATTCAGTAACATCAGCCTTCATCCGGATCCAATGATAGTACCTTTTGAGATTCTGATACATCTTGGTCGCACCAGGATGGATCGAGAATTTAGACTTCTGAGCTTCTCTCATAATCTCCTCTTTTAGGCCTCTATCATTGGGAACGCTGATTCGATCATGAACTAGGATGGTACCATCCTTAGCGGTTTGGTAATCCGTCCTATCATTCTGAGAAACCTTGATTAGGTTCTCATCCTGACCTTGGGCTAACCGAATTCGGGTAAGCAGGTCGGCCTGATTGACCGCCTCCAACCCTAGAGGTTCAACCACTTTGGTCAAGGAACTCAACTGCGGAGCACGGACTCTCCCTTCCGGGTCGTCCATCTCCTGATCGGCCAACCCATCAACTCGCCTCCGGCTTAATGCATGAGCCACTAAGTTGGCGTTGCCCAGATGGTAAGCGATGTCTAGATCGTAGTCAGCCACGAATTCCATCCACCTCCTTTGCCTTAAGTTTAACTCAGGCTGGGTGAATATATACTTCAGACTCTTATGGTCCGTAAGTATCTGAACCTTGGCCCCATATAAATATGAGCGCCAAATCTTTAAGGCGAATACTACCGCAGCCATTTCTAGATCATGGGTGGGGTAGTTTCCCTCATGTTTCTTCAACTGCCTTGACGCATAGGCGATGACCTTTCCATGATGGGTCAGTACACAACCTAGTCCAGTTATGGACGCGTCCATATAGACCACATATGGTTGGTCGACCTCTGGGAGAACCAGAATGGGGTGCTAGTCAACATGTCTTTGAGTGCAGAGAAGCATCTCTCACACTCCTCCGACCAAGTGAACTTAGCGTCCTTCCCGGTTAACCGCGTCATAGGCTGAGCCAGGCTTGCGAAACCCTTTACAAACTTTCGATAGTAACCTGCTAGACCAAGGAAGCTTCTAACTTCTGTGGCACTGCGTGGTCGGGGCCAATCCTTGATTGCCCTGATCTTCTCTGGATCCACTGATACGCCCTGATCAGACATGATATGACCGAGGAACCCAATGCTCTTCTGCCAAAAACTGCATTTGCTGAGTTTAGCATAAAGCTTATGTTCTCGTAATCGTTCCAACACGTTCCTCAGATGTTTCCGATGAGATTCCTCATCCTTGGAGTAGACCAATATATCATCTATGAAGATGATAACTGATTCATCAAAGAAATCCCAGAACACACTGTTCATCATTTTCATGAATGCAGCAGGCGTATTGGTTAGACCAAAAGGCATAACTACAAACTCGTAGTGGCCGTATCTGGTCCTAAATGTTGTTTTCCTAATATCATTTGGTTCTATGGGAATCTGATGATACCCTGAGGCCAAATCGATCTTAGAAAACCACTTGGCTCCTCTAAGTTGATCCAACAACTCGTCTATCCCGGGTAACGGGTACTTGTTTTTCACAGTAACCATGTTCAACCCTCGATAGTCGATACACAGACGCATGCTACCATCCTTCTTTTTCACAAAGAGGACTGGTGCACCCTAAGGGGAACTACTCAGACTTATGAACCCCTGCTCAAGAAATTCTTCCAATTGCTTCTTTAGCTCGGTCATCTCGGCCGGAGCCATCCGATACGGACTCTTGGACAGCGGTGCGGTCCCTGGTTATAGTTCGATCGTGAATGGGTCCGACCTATCAGGGGGGACACCCTATAGTGAACGGAACACATCCGGGAACTCAGACACCAACGGGTCCTCAGAAAGATCCTTTAGATCAACAGACTTGCCGTGCTCCATAGTGGTGATTGTGGCTAGAAAGCCCTCACAACCCTGACGCAGCATCTGTTCCGCACGGACTGCTGAAACCACTACTTCTCCTAGAGCCGGACTCAGACTTTGGTACTCAATCGGGTGAGGTCCAGTTTCCAATTGCACACGACCCTTGTGGCAATCGAGAGTGTCCCGATACTTTCCGAACCAATCCATGCCTAAGATCACCTTCTGATTCTTAAGGCGAACAACGATCAGATCCACATGTAGATTCTTACCTTGGATTGTCACTGGGACATTTGTCATAAGGCCTAGTGATTTCATGACTTGCCCACCGGCAGCCTTCACTAACCTCAAATTATCCCCAGATTCTAAATAAAACAGACCCTTTCCGACCAGTTCTGGACTCACAAAACTATGTGTAGCCCCTGTGTCGAAAAGTACGTGTGTTTCCACACCACCGATCATGAGGGTCCCAGTGATCGATTCAAATGATCCAGAAGTACTGGCGTCCCGAGACAGCTCGTACACCCTTGGTGTTGTGGTCGGCCTCCTCCCTGCAGCTTGGGACAATCCTTCTGATAGTGTCCACTTTTGCCGCACAGGAAACAAGTCGTAGCGCCGTTGCCACCAGACTGGCCCTAGGTCCGGCTTGGTCGAGTGCAGTCCCGGATTGTGTGATCCATGCTGCCACATAGCACAGCGGAATAATAAATAAGTTCATATGTATCACTCCAACTCATGTGGTCCGATACATAGTTTCTTAACAGTTTCATAAACAATAACTAATTCCTCTCTAACTTCATCTAGCCACACGCCACACAGCCTTTCACTGATTGAGTCTTCACGGCTCCTTGGCTTGACCACGACCAATCTCAGATCCTGAAACCATAACCCATAAGCATTAATCTTAACCGAAGACAGAACGGATAGATCCTATAATGCTTGGCTTGGTTCCTAGAACTATGGTTAACCTCAAACAACATAATCATATAATATGTCCGACCTATCCACCATATCCCAAGTCATTCAACCAACCACCCCACATGACTTAGAATAGGCAGATCCAGATTAAACAAACCGAAACACGATCAGAACCGTATCGACCACAAACTAGTCCGTCCAACCAGACTATGGTCTAGGTACGATCGGATACCCTTGAAGTCCGGCTCATTAGCCCAATGGACTCCCTTACCTGATCCGGCACTAGGCCTGGATCCAAACCACCGAGTAAGGCCAATACCCAGTCCGGATGGTATTATAACCGATCGGACCTTGCGACCCATTACCCCGGCCACACGACCGTGTACGTGTCCTTGCCCATGAACCGCAGACTGAACCATATGGACCGGACAGAACCTGCATCCATTGGTACCGTTTGGAACTCACACCCTTTGGTAATTTGCACCCTTTGGTACTCGTACCCCTTTGGTACTCTCTCTCTTCTTCTCTCTCTCTCTCTCACATTTTCTCTGAGTGTTTTGCTCTGAAACTGAATGATAAAAACGTGAAGGGAGGACCCCTATTTATAGAGGACGAGGGGGTAAGTCTTGCCCCACGAACATGCACGACCTGTTGGTGAAAGGGCACGACTTGGTCGATAGGTTGCAACCCTTTACCACCTACAACCTTTCGCCCATAACAGACCCTTATTGGGTCGATACCAAGCCCAACCACGACCCAGACCCCCCAGGCTTAGCCCATGGCCTAGACCAAGGGTCCACCAAGCCCCAACCACCATGGCCGGACCACCTTGGCCCGCCACCGGCCAATTACGAAGATGTTTGCCGGCAACAAATCAAGCCGTGTGGTTACAAAGACTATTTGAATATTTTGGTCAAAAGTTTGAAGGAGGCATTCCGATCTTATGTGACAACAAATCATCAATAGCAATTGGGAAGAATCCGGTGCAACACAGAAGGACAAAGCACATAGAGATCAAGTACCATTTCGTGAGGGAAGTTGAGCAGAAGGAGATCATTGAACTGAAGTATTGCAAAGGGGATGATCAAGTTGCGGACATTCTCACAAAGGCATTGGGTTGTTCAAGGTTTGAAGATCTCAAGGAAGCAGCTTGAAGTGAAGTCGAGATATGATTAAGGAGGAGTGTTAAACTATATAATATAATCTCTCTTTAGTACATTAACATAAGTTAGTTATTTACACAAAAAGTTGCAACTCTTCATATTTTGTCTTTTGAATGAAGAGTTGTGTCTTTTACATTGTAATGATTCGATCTCTATATAAAGGTCAATCATTTGCTGTAAATACATACACAGAATCTCAATAATATCTAAGTAATTTTAGACAAGTTAATTTAGTCAAAATCTTCTGGAATAATTCCATTTTATTCCTTCTCCCGTATTCGTGTGTAACACACTGCAATCTTTGTGTAACACAAGCAGTTGGTAAAAAAAAAAACAGTAATTGCAAGTAAAAAACAAACAGTGATTACAATGGCTTCCTCATTTGCCTAGCTCTCCTTTGTTCCCCTGTTACAATTGTTGTATTAATAATATGCAATTTACTTTTACGTGGGGATATGGTATATGTAATAGGAGAAGCGTACCTTTTTGGTTGCATATGGCGGATACGGAAAGGTTTGTCAATGATGTAGATCCTGCGTTTGAAAATTTCTTCTACTAATTAGATGATAAAAAGCAGTCACTATTCTGCTGTAAGGGATCCGGGTTTCATGACTAATCTGTGTCTTGCTAGGTACGTTGGCTATCTCCTTTGAATCTTTTTGCTGACTCCATCTGCAGGTGTTTCAAGCGTTTTTCTTTTCATTGGGTTTCCCCTTTTTTGTTGAAGTTTTTTTCTCTGTGTTCGTCAGTTAAGTTTGATATGTTTTGTTAATTGTGATTTAGGTGGTAGGCGGCAATTTAATTTCCTTTATGTTATTGAACGTACATATGACTCCTCAATAACCTTCCCACAATTTGAAAACGTTTTAGAAAAGCTATGAGGACTCTGAAACTGTTACATCATCCATGAACCGTGTCCTGTATTAGCCTTTACAATGTCATTACAGTTTCATAACTATTCGTACAGATGTGTTTACGTGTGTCGTACTTGATGTTCCAGACCGTGATTGGTGTTTTAATAATTTATTTATGGACAACCTTTGATTTTTTGTTTGTAGATATTTGTGAATGACTGTGTTACTAATGCATTTGTTAAGTATTAAAAAGAAGAGTTAAACAGTTTTGGAATTTAATAGCTCTATAAAAAAACAACAGTAAAATATGATTTTGGCAATTAAAATTGACATTTTATAAGTTTTTTGATAAAGGGCATAACTATTTAATAATTTTGAGGCTTATATGGAGGCTTTTACCAATTCTATTATTAAGAATCTAAAATCAATAATTAGAGTAGATAGTTTTCTGGTGAGTTTCGAATAGGTTTCAATTAATCGCGACTTTTAATTGAGGCCGTGTAGCTAGATTTGAGTTGACAAAACATATGTTAGACAGGGGTTCTTCGTTTCTCCATCTATCATTTCCATTTGGAAGATTCATTTATATGATTCATCTAGAAGATACATTCAGATTTTAGGGCTTGTTCGCTTATCTAGATGAGTCATCTGAATGAATTTTATGTTTGTTTTTTTTTTCTATTTCCATATAGATGAGTTTTATAAACAAATTACAAATATACCCCTATTTTGATTTAATTATTTGTTTGATATTGATTTTAACTTAACTAATTTTTATTATTTAGTCTAAAATATATTTACACTAAAATTAATTTAGAATTAACATTTTGACATTTATAAATTTTTATTTCATATAAATTTATATTTAAATTTACATTAAATTTTAACTACAACTATAACTTCTAATAAAACTCAAAGTAGAAACTCAAATTTAAATAAACTTCCAAACAACTCAAAGTACAAATTCAAATTTTACAAAACTCATATATTTATGAATGCTTCCTGTTTTGTGATAATTTGAACAAATGATTTCTCGGGTACTCAGTCTTTAATATGTGTGTGCTGTCAATGGAAGCAAATTCTTGATGCCTTCTCATACTATAGTATTAGTAATCACCACACCAAAACCGCAAAAACGTGTTTTATGGTTTTGGCAGAAAAACGTGTTTTTACGGTTTTAGCGGGAAAACACGTTTTTGCGGTTTTGGCAAGAAAACACGTTTTTGCGGTTTTGGTAGGAAAACTCTTTTTTGCGGTTTTGGCGGAAAAACGCGTTTTTGCAGTTTTGGCGGGTTCTCGGGTACTCAGTCTTTAATATGTGTATGCTGTCACTGGATGCAAATTCTTGATGCCTTCTCATACTATAGTATTAGTAATCACCACACCAAAACCGCAAAAACGTGTTTTATGGTTTTGGCAGAAAAACGTGTTTTACGGTTTTAGCGGGAAAACACATTTTTGCGGTTTTGGCAAGAAAACACATTTTTGCGGTTTTGTTAGAAAAACTCTTTTTTTGCGGTTTTGGCGGAAAAACGCGTTTTTGCGGTTTTGGCGGGAAAACTCGTTTTTGCGGAAAAACACGTTTTTTGCGGTTTGGGCGGAAAACATGTTTTTACGGTTTTGGCGAAAAAATATGTGTTTGCGGTTTTGGCAAGAAAACGCGTTTTGCGGTTTTGGCGAGAAAACGTGTTTTGCCGGGAAAACATGTTATTGCGGGGAAACACATTTTACGGTTTTGCGGTAAAACGTGTTTTTACGGTTTTGGCGGAAAAATGCGTTTTTGCTATTTTTGCGGAAAATGTTTTTTTTTCTTTTTTCGCGGGAAAATATTTTTTTGTGGTTTTAGCGGAAAAATGTATTTTTTTATTTTAGTAGGAAAATACGGTTTTGTAATTTTTCGTGAGTGAAAAATGATATTAGCTTTAAGCTTATAATTTGTTAAATGTATAAGGGGTATAATAGACATTATACCATTTTGACAGAACCATCTCCATCGAGATGGTCCAAATTGGTTGAGCCGGATGGACTTTAAAATTAAGCCTAAAATTTTAAAGTCATTCAGATGAATTGTACTTTTAGTGCCTAAACAAACAAAACTATCATCTCCATCCCGTTTTGATTTTTTGTTTGTAGATATTTGTGAATGACTGTGTTACTAATGCATTTGTTAAGTATTAAAAAGAAGAGTTAAACAATTTTGGAATTTAATCGCTCTATAAAAAAAACAACAGTAAAATATGATTTTGGCAATTGAAATTGACATTTAATAAGTTTTTTGATAAAGGGCATAACTATTTAATAATTTTGAGGCTTATATGGAGGCTTTTACCAATTCTATTATTAAGAATCTAAAATCAATAATTAGAGTAGATACTTTTCTGGTGAGTTTCGAATAGGTTTCTATTAATCGCGACTTTTAATTGAGGCCGTGTAGCTAGATTTGAGTTGACAAAACATATGTTAGATACTGTAATTCTATGTTTTTTTTTTTTCTGTTTTTGTTCTCTCATTTAGTAGTTGCATTAATTCGGTTAATTATGGAGAACTGCGTAAAGGTCTGAATACGTACTCCGTAGTGATTAACTAAATGTGTTGGATCAGCTCTGTCATATATATATATAGGTGTTGTTCGTTTGCTCACCCAGGTGATATATCCTGGTGAAGATGCAAATCAATGTTCGTTCAGTTCATTAAAATACAATATGCAGATGGATCGCCTAACTATATTTTGAAAATTCATTTGAAATTCTCACCAAATGAGGGTAAGTTTTCATGGTGCATCTAGATGCATCTAATTCATTCCAAAATGATAAATGACAAAATAATCTTTTAATTTTAAATATTTTTTTAAAAATTTAATACCATGAAACTATATATTATTTTGGTTTCATATTTTTATGAAAATTATATTTTTTCGTCAAAACCATAAAAACTAATTTTTTTACCGAAATGGTAAAAATATAGTTTTCTACCATAGCCACAAAACCCATTTTTCCGCCAAACCACAAAAATGCATTTATTTGTCAAAGTCACAAAAACATATTTTCCCACCAAAACTACAAAATTCAGCTTTCCCGCAAAAACGCACTTTCCTGTCAAAACCGTTAAAAGGTGAAAAACACTTACCCGCTAAAACCGCAACACATTTTCTTGCCAAAACCGCAAAACGCATTTTCCAGCTAAAACTCATTACCCGCCAAAACCGCAAAAATACACCTTTTCACCAAAACCACAAAAACGCACTTTCACGTCAAAACCGCAAAAATGCACTTTTTTAATAAAAGTACAAAAATACTTTTTCCCGCCAAAATACACTTTCCCGCCAAAACTGCAAAACTTATTTTCCGCTAAAATGCATTTCCCTCTAAAACAAACTTTCCACCCAAAACCGTGAGAACTCACTTTCCCGCCGAAACGCACATTTTTGCAAAAAAAAAACAGTTTCCCGCCAAACCACATTTTTCCGCCCAAATTGCAAAAACATATTTTTTCTCTAAAACACAATTCCTTGTCAAAACTGCAAAACCCCACTTTTCCGCCAAAACCGCAAAAAAAAACGTACTTTTCCGTTAAAATCGTAAAAATGCACTTTCCCTTAAAACTGACAAAACACTCTTTTCTACTTAAATCGTAAAAATATATTTTTTCGCCAAAACCGCAATAACGCATTTTCCTACGAAAACACACTTCCCTGCTAAAACTTATTTTTCCGCCAAAACTGCAAACACACACTTTTTCCACCAAAACCGTAAAAATGAATTATTTGGCCAAAATCCTCAAAAGTAATTTTACGGTAAACCTGAAAAAATGAAAATTTTCGCCAAAGCCGTAAAATACACTTTTCCGTCAAAACCGTAAAACACATTTCTCACCAAAACCGTAAAACATGTCTATTTTGTCATTTAGTAATATCTGCATTTGGATGCAAAGGTAAGTTCAAAAAATTAAAAGCAAACGAACATAGTTGCATTCAGATGCTTCATTACGATGCATAAACGAAATATAGAAACGAACAACACTTAGGTGGACTATCTGAATAAGACATCTAGATGCACCATCTGGATGCACCTATGAGATGTACACACAAACGGGGCCATAATTCATTTTAACTGGACGTATGTATTTCGTAATCTTTTAACTAACTGCATGTCAATAGAGCAAACATCAAAACCACGTATAGCGCAATTCTGCATATTTACATGACCTATGGTTCATTATGTAATGATCAGTTGTGCATTTTGTTAATCAGCTTACAAAATATTACATGAACTTTTGTCTGTTGAACTTAGTATCGATCGATGGCGTAAGGTTGCCGTCGATCGATATCACTCCATCGGGTCTACTCGCATGCTGTCTTTGAAAAGTATCCATGTCTTGCTTCATCTCATCCATGCTTGTAGTCAAATTTGTGAGGCATTTATCTATCGGATAGTAAACGTCATCAAGCCTCGTATAGAATTCATTCGTTGACATATTCTGAGCCTGGTAGATCGCATGCACAATATCACCAATCTCTGCTCTGATGTATGTCTCCTGGTACATGTGCATCGATCGATGGTTGTTGCGGTTGTCCAAAGAAATTTCCTGATCGTTCAGCCATGAGAAGCGTGTCTGCTACATCTTTCTTTGGTAGAGTTATAATTCTCCCATAAAGACCTCGTGCACGTCCTTCTACATCTCTGAAAATTCTAAACTCACCGGTTCTGAGATAACCAGCTTCTGTTTCTTCTTGTCCAAGTGAAGGGTCTGGTTTTCATTTGATGTCGTTTGATGGCCAAGATAGGCAGATTGTTGATGCTAGATTGCCTACCCTCGCGTCCATTATTGAGCCAGGTTCATCCTCATCATAATCTGAGTCATACGCTTCGTAGGCTTCACCGTATTCTAGGCATGCCCAATTAGTGTCGATCGATGGTCTATGGTTGCTTTCGATCGATGCTCGATAATCAGACCGGTTCCCAAAAAAGTTTCCAGCTCCTTTGGCCATTGCAAGTATATCTGCTACATACTCATTCGTGATGTTTAGAATTCTGCCATCCATAGCTCTTGCGTGACCATCTGGGTCTCTCATAATACCGAACTCATATGGTTGTAGATAACCAGCTTCTCTGTCGTGTTCTTCTGCTGAACCATGTTCAGTTCTGCTTTGTGTTTAGTATCGATCGATGGCGTAAGGTTACCGTTGATTGATGTCAATTTCCCCGGTTCATTCATGGGAAACATGAAAAACTCCAGCCTCTTCCATAATAATCCCTCAGTACTCGATCAGCCCTTCTTCTCTGTAGTAATTCATCGTATTTGAGGTAGGTTGGGTTGTAATCGTAATCAGCATGGTGGGTGTGGATTGGTTCTGGGGTATGGGTGTCGATCGATGTTGAACGGTGGGTGTCGATCGATTGCTGATGTGCATGACTGTCGATCGATTTTAGGGGTTGGATGTTGATCGATGCTCCATCTACTGATTCCTCATTACACTCGTAATCGCAGAAACATGTGGCCACAAGCTCTGCACCATTAACAATTCGATCAGGGTAGCCTTGTTCTTATTTTTAACAGGTTCATACAAGGTTTATCAATTAGAGATAGATACAACCTGTTTAACTGTATGTCGCATATGGCTCCCACAGTAGCCATGAATGCTCTCCCAAGTAGTAGCGAAGAGTTCCAATCTATCCTGATGTCCATCACATGAAATTCTACTGGGACTAGGGTGTTGTTAATCTGCACTGGAACATCTTTTACCATACCTCCTGAGTTTACTCATGAGCAGTCTACAAATGTAAATGAATCAGTGGAGGGTTCCACTCTTAGGTTCAGCTCCTTTGCCATTGACTTTGGCATAATGCTCACTGAAGATCTAGTGTCGCAGAGGGCGTTAGGGTATTTGTTTCCTTTGATGAAGCATGAAATCACAAACTTCCCAGGATAACTTTTCTTTTTCAAACAGGTTCTCTGCTTCATCTTCTCTCTGAGGTGATTGAACATGGTTTCTATGTCATCATCTGTTTCCCTTGCTTCCCTGAAAAACATCCACAATCTTTGAGTATAATAAGCTTTATCAAAAGATATATCTAAAAGAATTTTAAAAACTCTTTTTAGCAAAGCCATCCATCTCCTTTTCATTGGCATCTCTTCGTAGATGTTTTGGGATCTTTTGCCTCCTCCTTGAATGTCCCTCATCTTCTCTATCAAGATATGTAGATTCAGACGCGTTTGTATTATGTTCTTAAATTGTCGTTGTTGGACGCACAATCAGGCTTGCGTTAAGGTTGGGTAATCGGACTGGGTTTCCACGTTGTCGATCGATGACATGCATGGAGTGTCGATCGATATCTTCGTCTCTATGTCGACCGAGATCATGAGCATGGTGTCGATCGATGTTAGTTGATTTGCATGAGGCTATTGATTCTGTAGGTTTCACCGTCGATCGATGCTCATTGTCTTGTGTCGATCGATGCGAATGGGAATTGCCGAGTATAGAGTTTTACATACAAAAGTTGCTGACTTGGGGTTTCACTTCCTGCCAGAAATCCTCATCAATCAATGCACTGACGTGGTGCCTTTTCCCAATCTCTATCTTCTGCTTAATCAGGCTTTCATGTCTCCTAATGGTCTCACTTGTTTGCATCATTTGATTCTCCAACTTCTTCACATGGGTGTTGAGGTTTTGGAACTTGGTGTTGAGGTTGAGGTATAGATCATCTATCTTTCAGTTGAAATCCACAGTCATCTTCTGATGTCCCTCTAAGACTCTATCAACCATTGCTTCAATCTTGCTTCCCGGAGTTTCTGGAGGAGGATTTTGGTAGTAGAAAGATCCATATGTCCTATCGTTGCTGGAGGGTCTTCGCTGTGAATTATGATTAAAGTTACTCCTTTAACTAGTACCATATGAATTCCTGCTGAAACATGGATTCCCTTGTCTTTGGAAACCATTCCCATCAATGTAGTTCACATCCTCTTCTTTATTCTCATCATCTTCAGACTCTATCGCTTCTACCTCTGCAAAAGTAACATGTTTTTTGAAAAAAAATTGGACAATATCCAGCTTTGCTTTTACCTCTTCACTCTGCTCCTTGCTTATTGTTGGAGTTGATTTCTTCCTCTCAAAATTTATGTTCTTGGTATTGCTACTAGATGCCAGATTCTCAATCAATCTTGTAGCTTCTTCAGGGCTCCTAGTGCTAAAATTTTCTTCACTAGTTGTGTCCAAAGCCATCTGATATTGCAGGCCAATACCTCTGAAGAAAGTGCAAAGAAGTTTCACTTCGTTGAACCCATGATGTGGATAGTCTCTCTGGTTTGACTTGAATCTGATCCATGAGTTTCTGAAAGACTCTGAAGGCTCTTGTGAAAAAGTAGCAATCTTTCTCCTCAGATCTCCTGCTCTTGCGTCATCAAAGAATTTATGCAAGTAAGCGTTCTTAATGTCAGTCCAGGATGTCAGAGATCCTGGTGGTAGCTGCTTAAGCCAATATGAAGTTTCTCCAGCAAGTGAGTACTTGAAGAGCTTACGGAAAGATAGTCCTCATGGACTCCATTGACTTTAATAGCAGTCATTAGATCATCAAATCTCTCCAGATGATCCATAGGGTTCTCATGTCGCAACCCATGGTAAGGCGTCTGCGTTACAAGTCTGAAGTAAGCGGGCTTGATCTCAAAATCGTTCATTTGAAAAGCTGGAGGATGAATGGCGTATCCGTTGGAGTATTTCTGGTCTTGACGGTTGTAGTCAGCCAAAGTTCTTTGAGCAGCTTGGGCGTTAGGTTCAGGTTGAGCTATTTCAGCGTCTGCTTCTGCTTCATGGATTATAGCCCCGTCTATCCTTTGACCTGCTGCATTACGCAGATGACCGTTAAGTCCATGCAAGTCTCCATTCTCATTATGAACCACAATTATAGGCACAACCATTTGAACTCGTCTGCGGTCGTCATTCGATGCGGATGAGGTGCATCGATCGATGCTATATGATCAATATCGGTTGATGCTAGAGATCTGGTTTCGGTCGATGGGTGAGTTCTGATGCCGCTTGATGATTTCCCTAAAGATCTAGCAGTCGATGCTGAATGTATGCCGTCGATCGATGTGTGTCGTCTTTCTTTGTGGATCGTGCGTTCGAGTTGTTGTGGGTCAGAGAACAGTAAGTCGTATCCTTTGTTGCTTCTGGTACTCTTTTGCAAGCACCTGAAAAATAAAGGAAAAGAAAAATCAGTAACCTTGAAAGTAACAAACCTAGACTAAGTCCTAGAAAATAAATCTAATGGCGATCAATGTTCCCCGGAAACGACACCAAATGTGGTGTGAGTGTGTTTTTATGTTTTAATAGAGTAATAATATCCTAAAGAAACAACTGTCAAATTAACCATTAATCCTAACACAAAAAAATAATACTCTTGTCAAGAGAGATCAGGTGTAGTACTTAGAGATTGAATCCACTGAACAATGACACACAATATATTTCTTATTTCTAAAGGCTAAGCTAGGTAACTACATATATTGGTAGCAAGTAATCAGGTCAAGGAAATATTCCTTATTAGAAGGTATATATGCAATATGAAAATACGCTAATAATGCAAATATGGAAATATGCTAGAAATATAAATATGGAAATATGCTAGTAATGTAAATATGGAAATATGCTAGATCTAGGGTTTCAGGCAAGTGGATTATAGTATATAGAAGTTAAGGTATTTAATTATAAAACTCGAAACCTAATGTAAAAGACACCAGCTCTTGCATGTGCGCCTAATCTATTGACCAAGTCCAATGTCTCAGCTCTCGCTTGTTGACACGGAATGACCGTCGATCGATGGCAATGATCATGCGTCACTAGTTCAGTAGAGTAATTTTGTAATCTAGTATCATGTCTCTAACTTGGGTTTGAAAGTCGGTTGTCTACGAACTGGACATCGATCGATGGCAGATGTGCAACATCGATCGACCTTGGTCATGTAACATCGGTCGACGCCTACGTTGTATCGTCGACCAATGGTAATCTCGTACTTTGACTCTCTTTAATGATCAGCTACGGATTATTCCTCTCCAAATGCTCCCAAAGCTCCAAGTATCTCCATAGATCTCCAAAACGTACCTGGACTTGTAAAAACTTCAAAACATAGCCTAGACACACATAATAGACCCTAAATAGAGTCTATAACATGGTCTAAAATTGGTAATAACTAGCCTATATTAGTGGACTCGACAGATTTCTTGGTATAGTCTTAGTGATTCATAATCATATATATATAGTCTTTATATATATAAACAAAACGTGGGCTTTTAGTGGATAAAGTAGAAGCATAGAATTGGATGACAGCGAATTGTTTGTAAAGATAAGCCCATATTACTGATTAAACCATTTATTTTTTCCCATATTACTTTATGTATTCAAAATTTTGTAATAGTATAATGCCTGTGGAAATAGCAGACGGTAATGCAATGTTTACGTCGATCCTATATGTTAACATAGTCTATGTTTTACAATCTAAACATGAAGTTGTTGTAAGATCAAGAATTTGGAGCTTGATAGTTTGATGCAGTGGTGGAGTTTTGATTCGTGTATGTGTGTTACACATGGAAAATGAGGTGTGACACACGATTCAGAGAATAAAAAGGAAACATGAAGATGTGATGATGTGGAATATTTCCATATGTTTGGATGACGAAAATATGCTTTAAATAAGCATATTAAATCACAAATTGGAAGATTTGGTGATGCTAAAATATAGGAGATAATATATTAGATAATAGGAAAAGATTATTTCCTATATATCTTGATTTTTCCTAGAATTAAGGTCAGAGCTTTTGACGTGGTAATTCTCATAGAAACACAAAGGGGATTTTGGGGTTTCAGAAAGTGAGTGATTTGTAGACGTGATCAACATGGGTTGGTTCACGCAAGTTGGGTGTGTTAGGAATCGATCCGTGACGAGTCATGTAATTCGGATCAAACAAGTTTGTAAGAAATTGTGTTAAGGATTTCTAATAAAAGAGATACGTGTTTTTGGAATTACTTTGTGCCTTGTGTTTTCGCTGGATCTCAATTCTACAAATGGTATCAGAGTGGGACACCTAAACGAAGGAGGATTCTTCGAACCAAGGTGATATCCTGAGAAGAGAATATGGCGATTTTGGCACATAATATGTTGCTGCTTAATGACGTGAATTATGGGTATTGGAAAGTCAGAATGAGAGCAAATTTACGTGGAGCTGATGAAGATATCTGGACAGTTGTTCAAACTGGATGGGAAGAACCATGTGTGATGCTAGAAGATGGTTTAAAGACACCTAAGCCAAAGACAAAGTGGACTGCAACAGAGAAAAAGTTTTCAAAGTTTAATGCTAAAGCATTGGACACAATCTTTAGTTCTGTAGATGGTAAGCAATTTGAGCTAATACAAGGATGTGAATCAGCTAAAGAAGCTTGGGATATATTACAAAACGCCTTTGAAGGTACTGCGAATGTTAGGAGGATAAGATTGGACTTGCTTGCATCACAGTTTGAAAACATAAGGATGACCGATGAAGAGAAGATAAGAGACTTCAGTGCCAAGCTCAGCTCCATAGCCAATGAAGCACAAGTTTTAGGTAAAAAATATGAAGATACAAAATTGGTGAAGAAACTTTTGCGATGTTTACCTACGAAGTTTGCAGCACATAAAGCGGCGATAACTTTGACGATGAACACTGATGAACTGAAGTTTGCTGAGGTCGTAGGGATTTTAAAGGCTGAGGAGATGGAATTAGAATCTAAGTTGTCGAAGCCTATTCAAAACTCGAGAGTTATAGTTGAAGAAAACATCCAAAGAGCTCAAAAACTTGAAGAATCTATTCACCTAATGATTCAAAAACTTGAAGAAACCATGAATCTTTAGTTTAAGATGTCCAATGACACACTGCCTAGAGAAGAAGAAAGACATAAAAAGCATGAAGTGGTGTGCTTTAATTGTCATGGTATTGGACATGTCAAAACAGTGTGTCCATATCATTCAAGAGAAAAGAAATCAAGTGTAATGGATGTAATGGTTATGGGTACATAAAGTCAGATTGTGTGAACACAAAGAAGATGAAGATAAAGAGAAGTTACACTGATAAAAAGTCAGAAAGAGAAGTAGATGCTCTTAATTTCGTCGCTCTTCATGGAGTTGTGGGATCTGAAAAAGACATCATTGAAGGTGAATCTCGTACGTCGTGTGTGTTACACACCAATTCTGATGCGTCACACAGTGATGCAGAAAGTGATTTAAATGCAGATCTTTTTGCTGAGTATCAGATTCTTTTTGGTCAATTTGTTAAACTAAGTGAAGAAAACATGCAACTCATCAAGGATAAAGCTATACTAAAAGCTCAAGTCAACACCCTAGAGATGGAACAAACTGGTACGAAGGGCGAATCAAAGTGTATGGTGACAGAGAATGATGATGAAGTTGAGCTTCAATCTCTTAAAAGAGTTATTGCAGAGAAGAACCTAGTTCAACAGGAGTCTGAAGTAAAGTTTCATCAGATGAAACAACTGTTAAATCAAGAACTTGAGAAGAGTCAACTTTTGGAAAGACAACTTACTGAGAACTACAAGAAAGTAAGAATGTTAAACACTGGTTCAGCTAGTTTGGATCATATCCTATCGGTTGGCCAATCTCTCAAAATCAATTGGGGTTTGGGTTACAAATGCACTATTTCACAAGATCAAGATCATGACAAGGCTGATGGGATAAAGTTCATAAAAGCTGCAGAAAAATCTGATGATAAACCAAAAGATACATCACAACAAACTAGCATATCAGTAGCTGCAGAACCGTCAAAATCAGTGTCAAAAACGAAGGTAGAAGACATAAAAGTTGTTGCTAAGAGAATGCATGGCTATCACTTTTGTGGCAAGATCGGACATAATGTTGTCTATTGTTATGCTCGTAGAAATCAGATTGAGCGAGCTTGGAGGATGAACCTTTGTTATGTGGAACCCAGAAGGTATGGACAGATATGGATAGCTAAGAAGGATTTGTATCCTAAGTTTACGAAAGGTGTGTCACACAAGCATACCAATGTGTCATACACTCAGATTGGAAATCAATATGTTGAAGCTGAAGAACCAGTTCGATGGACTTCTACTATAAGGCATTGAGAGTTTTGATGTTCCAACAAGTATCATGAAGTTTTTCACAGAGTTTTTCACTCAAGCAGGGGGAGATGATACTTGATTCAGGGGGAGTTCAAGATAAATACTTTGATGAAGTGCATGATGCATATTGTGCTTAAAGGTTCGTGAGCTTGAGTTGTAAAACTCAGTGAAAAAGGGGGAGAATGTAAGATCAAGAATTTGGAGCTTGATAGTTTGCTGCAGTGGTGGAGTTTTGATTCGTGTATTTGTGTTACACATGGAAAATGAGGTGTGACACACGCTTCAGAGAATAAAAAGGAAACATGAAGATGTGATGATGTGGAATATTTCCATATGTTTGGATGACGAAAATATGCTTTAAATAAGCATATTAAATCACAAATTGGAAGATTTGGTGATGCTAAAATATAGGAGATAATATATTAGATAATAGGAAAAGATTATTTCCTATATATCTTGGTTTTTCCTAGAATTAAGGTCAGAGCTTTTGACGTAGTAATTCTCATAGAAACAAAAAGGGGATTTTGGGGTTTCAGAAAGTGAGTGATTTGTAGACGTGATCAACAAGGGTTGGTTCACGCAAGTTAGGTGTATTAGGAATCGATCCGTGATGAGTCGTGTAATTCGGATTAAACAAGTTTGTAAGAAATTGTGTTAAAGATTTCTAATAAAAGAGATACGTGTTTTTGGAATTTCTTTGTGCCTTGTGTTTTCGCTGGATCTTGATTCTACAGTTGTGTTTTTGTTAGCTTCAATAGGAATATAACGTCAACCCTCACTTATTAATATTAAAACTCAGAAAGTGTTCTCCTTGCAGGAGTTACTAAGCCGTAATTGGCTGGGAAAACAACAAAACATGGAAATAGGTTAAACATTGCATAGTCCAAAATGGGAAAAGCATATTAATTTAGGAAGTAGAAAAATTATGAAAACTTTGTGGCGTTGACGGTTTAAGAGTTGACAGCTTTGAAACTCCCACTCACGGAGACGCTTGTGACAAGATTCTTTGTGAAACACCCTAATCTGGAAATATTTGAAAAACATGTTGAAAATTTGAAGTAAAGATCTTTATAAAACTTCTCAAATATTACCCATGTTTAAAATACCCCGTCCCGATGGTCTTCATCGTCCGGTGCTCCGGTCCACAGAATCAACCTTACTTCATCCAAAAAAGGAGGCATGAGTATACAAAATTACTCAGTGAGGATACTCAAAACCGCCCACATGCAACTCAATAATCAAGCAATCAAATTCCATATTCCATTCTAACAACCTAGCAATTTCCAATCTATCAACCTAGCAATTTGTTTCTATCATTTCTTACTGAGCCAATTTTCTTTCTTATTACTTATTCCTTTTCATGCATTCAAAAACTAACAACCTAACATCCGGTTCTATCATTCCTTTACTTTAGCATTTCCTAACATTCCGACCCGAAGGTCCATCAACTTGTGGCCATAGCCGAACCTGCGGCCGAAGCCAAACCTGCGGCCGAACCCAAACATGTGGCCAAAACCAAACATGCTGCTGAAGACAAACCTGCGGCTGAAGCCAAACCTGCGGCCGTAGCCAAACCTGCGGCCGAATCCAAACCTCTGACCCGTCGGTCCATTACGGCCGTAGCCAACCTGCGCCCGAAGCCAACCTGCGACCCGAAGGTCAATAACGGCTGAAGCCAACATACACGGCCCGAAGCCAAAACATATTTACGGCCCGAAGCCAAAACATATTTTTCTTCCTTAGCTTAATCACGTTCTTCTAATCTCGTACTTTCCTTAAATTACTTCAATTCTCAATCCGTTTCTATAACATTTTCAACCTAACATTCCAATTCTTGTCGGATCAAATCTAAATATTTCACGTAAGCATCTCAATTAAACATAACATCATTCCACGCAATCTAACATGCAAATATCCTATGAATGTAAGAACGTTCTTAGATCTTTGAGAACTATCTCGAAGAACAAAGAACAAAGAACAAAGAACAAACTTTCCATAAACAATTGCTCTAACACATAATCTTCATCCTAACAATCCACCTATGATAAAAATACTAACTATTAAGTTGCCACGAATCACACCCTCACCTTGGTTAATTTTAAAAGATCGAAGACTCTGAACCTTCATTCGTTTCCTGGCGAAGAACTCCTCGGCTCCTCCTTGTTCGATCCTTCTTCTCAAAATCTTCTCTAGAACTTCGTTCATGCTCTGGCTTCTCTCTAATTCTTGTTTATGAGTTGAGTGAGAAATGAAGGCTGGAGGTCTCCTTTTATACTTATTTCAGGACTTGCTCACCAAGCCGACCATTAAGTGTTGTTTCCTTATTTAGCTTGGTCAAAGTTATCATCAATGGCTTCAAGAATTTCTACGCTTATTGCTTTATATGACTCACGTAGACATGACCTTCTTTTCTTATAATCTCCCAGTTGCACCTGATCAAACTTGCCTTACTTGGAACCCACATTCTTCGACAACCAAACTTTTCATAGTTAAACTGGCAGTCTGTAATTCCCTTGCTTAGACTTTGATCGCTCTATGTGTTTACCGAACATCCGACACTTAGTAAAAAATGTGGCTCATTCTTCCAACCCTCATGAATACAAGTGTTTCCAGACTTAGGAAAGTTTGCTCCTTGTACAACTAACCTCTCGCGATTTATTTCCTTCGAAACTAAAAATACTCTAGGAGCGGGTCGTTACAACTCTCCCCCTTTTAAACGAAATTCGTCTTCGAATTTAGCCTTGACCAACTGATGAACATCTAGCGACTCTGGAGCATGGCTCATACCTTTCTTGCAAGTAACTTACCATTTTCTAAGACTGATCTTGGGTTTCCACCATCCCACATTTCCTACGTCACTTTTAGCAGTAGATTTTTTTCCCCACTTTGATTCCACATGTTGTTGATTCCAAAAAAAATTCTCTCCCAGCTTGAATTTTAAAATGTTACGAATAAAAAATGATGCCATGTATTCTCCAGTTTTTGACAAGTGCACTTTATGCTCAATACTTTTCGGAAATGCCATCCAAAATCTAAACATAAACTTTCATCCGGTCTGACATGGTGCTAACAAAACTTAATGAAGTCTCACCATCTTGTTCTTTCCCAACTAAGCACACTTATCCACCACATCCTCTCTTGAACTGAAATGTGCATATTTACTTAAGTAGACCACTATAATCCATAGTGATCCCTAAAGATTTGTTATTCATGGATAGTTCATTCACGAAAATCCATTATGATTAAAGTCTCCTTCCACTCGAACATTGGTAACTTGCAGCAACCCACTTGGTGTCTAATGATTTGGTTTCATCAGTTGTTATATCAGACTTTCATACACCCATAGAAACTGCTTCAAATAATATTGCTTTACTCGGAGCATTTCAACCATTATAATCAGTTGTTCCACTTCTTTATCTACCAAAACACTTGCCTTAATGTGACTAATCGCATCTGCCACTAGATCATAGTCCATGACTGTTTGAACCGAAATCGGTGATGTGCTGGAGGTAGACAGATTTCGATGGTGGGATTAGGAGAAATCTTCATACTGAACTTGAACTGGATGGATGAGAGTAAAAGGAGGTTTAATAATTATAGCTGGACCCGTTGAAGGGCTGCCTACGTACCCTTTAAATAGGGATCAAGCCAATCGTAGTTCTACAACGATAGATAGATGAAGGCATGTGTTAAGGTGTTTCTCTCTCTAAATGTATTCTCTCTCAAGGAGTCCCAAGAAGAGGCCAAGAGATCAAAAGGGGGATAGAGATCCCAAAAAAGGATCCCTCTCAAAGAAGGGATACTTCCTTACTTATAGAAGGATGAGTTCTAGGGTTTCCTAGTGACCTCTTGTTAAATGGGCCGAGTTCATTGTTTAATAGGCCTTGTTGAGGGGCACAGTCCATGTCCAACATTAAGCCCCCCAATTCGTTGAGAGAGACGAAGTTGATCTCTGCGAATTATATGAAGATGGTTTATAAGACAATGGACTCAGCGCCTTATAATTTAGGCGAGTTTTTGAAAACTCATGCCTAGACAAAGGCGAGTTGTACTTTTACTAGGCGAGTTGACTAGTGGACTCATGCCTAGGACGCGAGTTGTACTCTTGCTAGGAGACTGAATGTGAAAATCATTCCTAGAAGCAGTAACTCATGCCTGAAAGGGGAGTAGTTGTACTCTTACTAGGCGAGTTTAGTGTAAACTCATGCTTGAAAAAGTCAAGTTTACTAAACTAATGCCTAGACAAAGGCGAGTTGTACTTTTACTAGGCGAGTTGACTGGTGGACTCATGCCTACGACGCGAGTTGTACTCTTGCTAGGAGAGTATACTGTGAAATCGTCCTTAGAAGCAGTAACTCGGCCAGTAACTCATGCCTGAAAGGGGAGTAGTTGTACTCTTACTAGGCGAGTTTAGTGTAAACTCATGCTTGAAAAATTCAAGTTTACTAAACTAATGCCTAGACAAAGGCGAGTTGTACTTTTACTAGGCGAGTTGACTGGTGGACTCATGCCTAGGACGCGAGTTGTACTCTTGCTAGGAGAGTATACTGTGAAATCGTCCTTAGAAGCAGTAACTCGGCCAGTAACTCATGCCTGAAAGGGGAGTAGTTGTACTCTTACTAGGCGAGTTTAGTGTAAACTCATGCTTGAAAAAATCAAGTTTACTAAACTAATGCCTAGACAAAGGCGAGTTGTACTTTTACTAGGCGAGTTGACTGGTGGACTCATGCCTAGGACGCGAGTTGTACTCTTGCTAGGAGAGTATACTGTGAAATCGTCCTTAGAAGCAGTAACTCGGCCAGTAACTCATGCCTAAAAGGGGAGTAGTTGTACTCTTACTAGGCGAGTTTAGTGTAAACTCATGCTTGAAAAAGTCAAGTTTACTAAACTAATGCCTAGACAAAGGCGAGTTGTACTTTTACTCGGCGAGTTGACTGGTGGACTCATGCCTAGGACGCGAGTTGTACTCTTGCTAGGAGAGTATACTGTGAAATCGTCCTTAGAAGCAGTAACTCGGCCAGTAACTCATGCCTGTAAGGAGAGTAGTTGTACTCCTACCAGGCGAGTTTAGAGTAAACTCATGCTTGGAAAAACCAAGTTTACTAAACTCATGCCCAGACAAAGGCGAGTTGTACTTTTACTAGGCGAGTTGAGTAGTGGACTCATGCCTAGGACGCGAGTTGTACTCTTGCTAGGAGACTTAATGAGAAATCATTCCTAGAAGCAGTTACTCGGCCAATAACTCATGCCTCGAGAGTAAACTCATGCATGGAGAGAAAACTCGTTCCTGAAGCAAAAATAAAAAGAAATGTCATTTACTCGTTTTTTTTTGAGTAAAAGTGACAAAATGCAATTCGACTTTTGTCGTCATTTTTTTTTAATTAAAAAGTGTAACTTGTCATTTACTCAATTTTTTTTTTTTTTTTGAGTAAAAGTGACAAAATGAACTTGGTCATTTACTCGTATTTTCGAGTAAAAGTGACAAAATGTAATTTTGTCATTTACTCGCGATGAGCAGAATGACGAGCAACGGGTCGCGGCTCAATCCCGAAAACTTTGGCTCGTACTCGGCAGTTCCATTTGTCGTCGCTCATCTGCCTCTCGCACAAAGCTCCAGCTCGTCAAAACTGAGCTCATCATCTCATTAACTCGGCAAATGGTTGACAAGTTAACATTTATTCACGATATTGGGCTTATTGGGCTTCAGCTCTTTGTCTCTTCTTGCAAGCCCTAAGATGCATTGCATATTATTTATGCCAAGCACGTTTGTCGCGACCAAGAGTTTCTTCCCGACCAACTATTGCTTCTTTTCCCTTTTTTTTATTATGTATTCAACTTGGGCTTTTGAACGAGACAAAATCAGCAATCCTTTTACTCGACATATGATGAGTTGCAAACGGCTCGCGTAGTCGACGAAAATGATGGAACTTCAAGTCGGCGGTCTGGTTTTAGCCGTGACGAGTGAAGGGCTGTGTTGCTGAATGCAAGTGTCTTGTTAAAAGCCGAGCAAGTTATTAACGGGATGTTCGACAGGGCTCCGAGCATCTTGCGGTCATATCTGTCCCGAAAAAGTTCTTGGCTGAGCAAGATAATGTGCCGAGGAAATGTATTGTTGCTGACTTCTCATAGCAGAGTTTTGACCGGCAAATGACTTGTAGAGACTTGCCTTCGGCGAAGATGTGGAGTTGTATTGGACGATCTTTAGACCGGTGTCTTGACGAAAACGCAAGAGCATAGTGAAGAGCTTATCTTGGAGGCGTTGCGTTGGAGTAATCGCATGAACTTGAGCCGAGTAACCGCGACGAGTTTAAATTGTTGCTCGACGCGAGTCGGAGCAGAGATTATACTCGCCTGGTGGAGAGCTTGAAGGCGTCGTCACTGTGCCTTCGCTTTTAGTCGGCATAAGCTTTTGATCGGGGAGCTTCTAGTCAGCATAAGCTTTTGGGCGGCAAGAGCTTTTAGTCGGTGACAATTTGTAGTTGCTGCTGTGTCAAGAGACGACGAGCTCGAGTTCCTTTTGTCGCAATGTCTCTGCGAGTGATTGATGTTCGGGTTAACGCTTTCTTTTGCGAAACGTTGCAATCTTGTTTTGAAAACAAAGCTTAAGCCGAGTACGACAAGCTTCTGTGGACGGAGCTTGGTGATGTTTTCTTGATCTCAAGCTGGCAATAGATTGGTGTGACGACTCGACAAATAGATGGTCTTGTGTTTGGTGAGAACCAACGAACAAAACATTGGTTACGGGTTCGTCGTATTGTTGACGAGAAAGACGCGACCAAGTCGTCGTGGAGACGGGTGATGGAGCTTGAAGTCGGCTACAAGCTGCCATTAATGGAGCTCACAGATGTCATCTCTGGTGAAGCGTAGCGAACGTTGGGAACGAGATTCCGGGCAAGCGCTCGTGATACATATGATGAGATGTTGGGACTTTCTCATATCATATCTCGATCACGGCAGGACGCAAGCTTTTGACGAAGAAGTTCCAAAAAGAACGGAGCTCCAACTCAGCTCTGAGCTGCCATTGATGGAGCTTGAAGGCGGAAACAAGCTTCTAGTGATGGAGCTGTCGAAGGTGAAGATCAACTTGTAGAGAACGATGGTGAGCTTGAATTCCTTCTTCAGTTTCTTGTTAGGAAAGAGTTGAGAGTGATCGACAAAGAGTTGCAAAGGGAAGCGAGATGAATCTTTTTCTCCGCGTGCGAGTAACCGCATGAGCTCTTAACTTTGTGGTTGTGTAACCACGTGAGCTAGAGCCGAGTAATGGCATGAGCTCGAGCAGAGTAACCACATGAGCTCAAACCGAGTAACTGTATCAGCTCAAGCCGAGTAACCGCATAAGCTCGAACTTAAATTGTCTTTCGGCACACGTTCGGATAGAGTTCATACTCGCTTGGTGGAGAGCTTTAACTGCCGAGAAAGGAACAAACCCCCAAAGATATTTGATGAGAGTTCGATCGAGCAACTGACGATTAAAAGTAAGTTGCCGATGTGTTGCCAAGCTATGACTGTGTATGACGAAGTGATCCATGTCCCGTGAGAATCTGCTGACGAGCTCTTAGCTTGAAACGTGGCCGAGCAAAAGTGATGACGAGATCACAAGGTTGGATCCATTGCTCGGTGATGATGGCGAGTAAAAGAGATGAGTATCCTATTCCTTCGTTTTGCAGGAATGGGTGAGGTGCCGAGCCATTGTGATGCCGAGCAAATGCTCCGAGACGCAGTATTCTTGTCTGAGGTGAGATGCTGTGACGAAAGCATGCGTTTTCATATAGTGTGTCCTGTCTCCTTAACAGTGATTTACTAATTTGCTTGTTTCCTTGCCAAACAAGTTTCATAATCCTCAAATAACGCCAAATAAGATAACAGGCCGAGCAAAATATGGTAGGCTGAAGAATTAACTCTTTTTTTTTTCTTTTAACTCGGTCAATTCCTTGTCTTTTTACTCGGCATGTGACGTGTAAGAACAGAAGATTTGTGGTCTTCATCCATTAACATTGTTGGAGTTCTAAGACGGTGATGACGTTGGCTAGTGCCGAGTAAAGCACATGACTGTTGTTCGGTGTTGAACCGCTGTATCTTGGGAGGGCTAGCTTGACGAAGCAGACCTTGTTGGAGAGCTTTTAGTCGGCAAGACCATGACGGCTTGAATCTGAACAGAGTTCAAGGAGTCTCGTCTTCATCCGAGTGAATGATCAGAAGCTAAGCTCTTTGCTTCCAAGTCTACTCAATCGCAAGTTAAAGCATGTCTTTGAAATATAGCTCACGAAGGAGCAGCAGCCCCGTTGTGAACGGTGACTGTCCCAAGTGATTTCGTCGTCGATATCACGTGACTAGCACAAGATGGTTGGTACCAAGGAATGGAGCTTGAAGTCGGAGACATGCTTCCATTGCTGAGAAGCTGTCGAAGACGTCATGCCCGGTGAAACGTAACAAGCCTCCACTTTGTGAGAACTAGATGCCGAGCAACAACTGTTTCCGAGTAAAGCACATGATGGAGGGACGTTGGCTAGGCTGTTGCTCGGTGCTGAATCGCATGGGCTCGAGCCTCGTTTTAACCATTGCGAGTGACGGATGTTGATCAAAGTATTCACATGCTGGAGAAAGGTTATACTCGGCTTCTTGGAGAGCTGGAAAAAAGTCGCATTTGATTGCCGAGCAACGAACAAATTCCTAAAGATATTTGACGAGACTCCGAGCAACTTGATGACAAGATTTTTGATGAGACGCCGAGCGGCTTGATGACAAGCAAGTTGCTGACAGTGTATGATGAAGTGGTCCCCGTTCCGTGAGAATCTGTTGATGAGCTCTTAGCTCTGTTTCTCGGCAAGGATGGTGAGTGAAAGATATGAGTGCTCTTTCCCTTGTCATGAAGAAACCACCATTGTTGGAATTCTAGGAAGGTGAAGACATTGCTACAGTACCGAGTAAATCACATGATTGTTGTTCCGATTTAAACTGCACGAGCTCGAGCTTCTGTAAAAGAAGCCTGGTGACGAGTCTCAATTCGGAAACTAACAGCCATTGATGGAGCTTGAATTCGGTGACGAACTGCCATTGATGGAGATTGTGTCATATGATGAGATGAGCCTTTGTAGTGTGTGCTCATGATCACGTTCTTGTTGATTATGACGACTCATTACAAATTTTTGGAGTTTTGATCGTCAATTGAAACGGATGACAACATCGCTCGGAAGGTTCTTTTACTCGGCGCGATGACTCATAAATGGTTTCCAGGATTGCCTATGTCGTTTAGTCGATCCTTCGCTCTTCTTCTTTTTACTCGGCATGTAATGGGCTGGCATTAAGATATGTTGGTCGGTGGGCCCATTTTTGTTTTCCTCGGTATGAACTGAAATAACCCAGCTTCTCTGCCTGATCAAGTTTTTTTTTTTTTTTTTTTTTTTTTGATGATGAGTAAAAGTGACGAGTAACGGATGAAACTTGTCATTCACTGGATTTTTTTTTTTTGGACGAATAAAAGTGAAGAGTAATGTATGTAACTTGTTATTTACTCGTTTTCTTTTGAGTGACAAAATGCAATTTGTCATTTACTTTTTTTTTTGAGTAAAAGTGACAAAATGCAACTTGTCTTTTTGTCATCAATTTTTTTTTTGAGCGACAAAATGCAACTTGTCATTTACTCTTTTATTTTTCGAGTAAAAGTGACAAAAATACAGCTTGACTTTTTGTCGTCATTTTTTTTCAGCAGCAAAATACAACTTGTCATTTACTCTTTTGGTTTTCGAGTAAAAGTGACAAAAATGAAGCTTGGCTTTTTGTCGTCATTTTTTTTAGAGACAAAATGCAACTTGTCATTTACTCTTTTATTTTTCGAGTAAAAGTGACAAAAGTGCAATTTGGCTTTTTGTCGTCTTTTTTTTTTTTAGCGATAAAATACAACTTGTCATTTACTCTTTTGTTTTTCGAGTAAAAGTGACAAAAGTGCAATTTGGCTTTTTGTCGTTATTATTTTTTTTTAAAAAAAACTCGGTCTTGGCTCCTTTTCTTTTACTCGGCAAGTGACGAGTTGGTTAATGTAATATGACCAAGTCATTTTCTTTATTGCCGAGCAAAATGAATGGTAGGTCCCAGCCTTTTTTTTTTTTTTTTTTTAGTAAAAGTGACAAAATGCAATTTGTCATTTACTCGTGGTGGCAAACAAATAAGTGACGACAAACGGACTTTGTGTTCAATCTTCTTCGAAGATACTGCTCTATGCCCCACGGTGGGCGCCAATTGTTTGAACCGAAATCGGTGCTGTGCTGGAGGTAGACAGATTTCGATAGTGGGATTAGGAGAAATCTTCATACTGAACTTGAACTGGATGGATGAGAGTAAAAGGAGGTTTAATAATTATAGCTGGACCCGTTGAAGGGCTGCCTACGTACCCTTTAAATAGGGATCAAGCCAATCGTAGTTCTACAACGATAGATGCAAGTGCCTAGATGAAGGCATGTGTTAAGGTGTTTCTCTCTCTAAATGTATTCTCTCTCAAGGAGTCCCAAGAAGAGGCCAAGAGATCAAAAGGGGGATAGAGATCCCAAAAAAGGATCCCTTTCAAAGAAGGGATACTTCCTTACTTATAGAAGGATGAGGTCTAGGGTTTCCTAGTGACCTTTTGTTAAATGGGCCGAGTTCATTGTTTAATAGGCCTTGTTGAGGGGCACAGCCCATGTCCAACAATGACTATCTCCATTCATCTTCTTTGTCTTGGTTCATCTCCGACTGACATTGCGGTCTTATCCTTGACTTCTTGTACTTCACCACGCTTCCATGCGCTACTCTGATCAGAGCCCGTAAGTGAACTTGATAAATGCTTCCCCACTCCGTGCACTCATCTCATATGTCATGACATTAACTCGCAATATTCTCAACAGCTCATTCAACCCTTCTGCATCCTCAACCGTCAAAACAGATAGGTGCTATCAAATTCTTTTAAAACTTGAAACACCAAAGTCAGATCTTGGATAAGTCAATTCATAAGAATTCTTACATGGATGGTACAATCACTGCCATACCCATCCGCCGCACTTTCGGAACCACATAACTTCCCTTGCATTGTCTCGCTCACTATACTCAACAACTTTTTTCGTCAACCCATTCAATAAATCAACCACTTGAAACACCTTTTACAAGTTGTCAATTCTTACCCACTAATCCGAACGGAGTTTCTGAATCTTTATTGGATCCTTTGTCCACGGACAATTGCAGTGGTTGTGATCCTTCTTCGATTCGCACCACTCTTCCTTTGTGCACCAAGTATCCTAAGAACCCAATGCTCATGTTCTAAAACTGCACTTGCTTATCTTCCATAAAAAACTTTTTGCTTTCATAGTCACTCTATCGCATTGAAGTTTGATAAACACCTCTCCTTGCTCATCTCTCGAATCCGCGATGGTCCTCAGATTACTTTGCACCGTTCTTCACCATATATTTCGTTCTTATTTCTGGTGCTACTGAAATCTCAAACCATTTCCTCATTTTCCTTGAAATATCAGCTTCTATTTTTCCCATTCAATCTAACTTGCCATCTTTTACAATCCACGTTAGCTCGGTAATGCGCAATAAGTTCATTCTAAGGATTCCTATGTACTATTTACCTAACATGTCCACGTTTTCCACCAGCATTGAAACATCTTGATAAATGACATGCAACTTGAAAATCACCATTTATGATGCACAACCAAATCTGATCTTGTCCTCGAACTCATTCTTATGTGACCAATGTTGGGCGATTTCCTGCCACACAAGGAATGCGACACCCGAAGTCGAACAAAGTTTGGCATTCACCACCACACCACTAACAAGCGGATTAACTCCATCCTTACGTCCACCTTGTGAACCCCTAGTGCCACGTTCTACTAACCACACGCGCGTTCTTGTTGCACTTTCATCGACCTATTAAGCTTCCAGCAAGTGTGCTACACCACCCACGAACATCCAACACTTCATAATTCCATGAGACATTAACTTCCTTCATTCTCAGGAATTAACTTAGCAACTCTCACAATCCTAGCTTTCCAGTTACTCAACCAAAAATCCATATCGCATATTGCTTCGTACTTCCTACCATCGTATCCACTCCTTCACTAAAGCTGACATATCTTGATCCATCGCACACGACTTTAAGAACATTTACTCCTGCTGAACGAACAAACCCGATACCCTCATTGCCTACTTTATGAAAAACCCGATCGACGAATTTTTCATCTTTAACAAGACGTAAGTTAGTTTGCACTAACTTCCTGCAACTATCGAACACAATTTCGCTTAGCCATTTGCTAAGCAATCCAATCATAAACACATACTAAGATATACCCTAGAAACATCATACCACACATCCTTCGTGCGAGACATAGACCATCGGTTTCTTTCCACCCTTACCCACAACTTGCGGCCGAAGCCAAACCTGCGGCCGAAGCCACACCTGCGGTCGAAGCCAAACCTGCGGCCGTAGCCAAACTTGCGGCCGTAGCCAAACCTGTGGCTGAAGCCGAACCTGCGACCCGTCGGTACATTACGGCCGTAGCCAACCTGCGGCCGAAGCCAACCTGCGACCCGAAGGTCCATAACGGCCGAAGGCAACATACACGGCCCGAAGCCAAAACATATTTTTCTTCCTTAGCTTAATCATGTTCTTCTAATCTCGTAATTTCCTTAAATTACTTCAATTCTCAATCCGTTTCTATAACATTTTCAACCTAACATTCTAATTCTTGTTGGATCAAATCTAAATATTTCACGTAAACATCTCAATTAAAAATAACATTATTTCACGCAATCTAACATGCAAATATCCTATGATAGTATGAACGTTCTTCGATCCTTGAGAATTATCTCGAAGAACAAAGAACAAACTTTCCATAAATAATTCCTCTAAGGAATAATCTTCATCCTAACAATCCAACTATGATAAAAATACTAACTATTAAGTTGCCACGAATCATGCCCTCACCTCGATTGATCTTAAAAGATCAAAGACTCTGAACCTTCATGCGTTTCATGGCGAAGAACTCCTCGGCTCCTCCTTGTTCGATCCTTCTTCTCGAAATCTTCTCTCTAGAACTTCGTTCATGCTTTGGCTCCTCTCTAATTCTTGTTTATGAGTTGAGTGAGAAATGAAGGCTGGAGGTCTCCTTTTATACTTATTTCAGGACTTGCTCACCAAGCCGGCCATTAAGTGTTGTTTCCTTATTTAGCTTGGTCAAACTTATCATCAATGGCTTCAAGAATATCTACGCTTATTACTTTATATGACTCCCGTAGACCTGACCTTCTTTTCGTATAATCTCGTCAGTTGCACCTGATCAAACTTTCCTTACTTGGAACCCACATTCTCCTACAGCCAAACTCTTCATAGTTAAACTGGCAGTCTGTAATTCCCTTTCTTAGACTTTGATCGCTCTATGTGTTTACCGAACATCCGACACTTAGTAAAAAATGTGGCTCATTCTTCCAACCCTCATGAATACAAGTGTTTCCACACTTAGGAAAGTATGCTCCTTGTACAACTAAACCCCTCGCGATTTATTTCCTTCGAATTTAAAAATACTCCGGGAGCGGGTCGTTACACTTTACCTCCAGCTGCAGCGGTGTTCATGGTAGAAGCGGATGCATATGCTTCACCATTTTCTTGTCAAAAAAAGGAGCTTCAGGGGTGTTGAAAATCTGCAAGACAGTTACCCATGTGTTATTTAAACCCTGAGTTAGATGAAACTGTTTTAGCTTATAAAGTCTTAGACCACGGGGTGATTGCAGAAACGGTGAAGGTGCGGTGGTTTGGGGTGAAATTGTATTGCGTTAAAACACAAATCCTTCCCACCAAGTTCTTTAAGGCATTCTGGTAATTTATGGCTGTGACCACCATTCACCTGTTGACAGTAGAGAGATGGTGTTCATAGGGTAACAAACCTCATTTACAGCTAGGGCAGCTGCATCCTGCTTGGTAATCTTATGCATTTCTTTGTCGAACACCACAAAAGTCGCACTATCATTCCCATCATCAACTGATAATTCAACCCGATACCTTTTTAAAATTTGATATAGTGAGCGGAATTATAAGATAGTATCTTCTCTTACATATCTATGAGCATGAAATTTTCGCACCTGATAACACTTGTGACCTTGGGATTTACACATCGTGTGCAATGAAAGGAGGTATCAGATTTAGCTACCTTCCTGCTGCATCCAGTGCAAGATAAAAAAAGCACCATCCATTTTGTTGTACGACCTCGACAATCCGAGTTTTGCAAATGAAGTGAGCTTCCTGTGCCTTCACCGAGAAAACAAATAAACTATTTAATAATTCTAGTTCTGCAGCTTGGTTAGCGCTTAAGCTATGTTGCAAGCATGAATTGTACCTGCTCGCTAGGGTTGGAGATGAACTTGTTGAGATCTCCAATGAGACAAGCTCTTTCTTTTCCATCCCTTCATTGCTATTAATAGATGGGAAATCCTCCCCTACTGCACCTCCTAAGCTGGAAGCAGTGGGTCTCGTAGGAGAAGTTAGCACACATACAAAATTTCCTTCAACCAAAACACATAAGGAATTGTTACCTGTCTGTGAACTATTTGATGGCTAGGAGGCTGATGTCTAAACAAAAACTTAGTTGCTGGGGTCGAGTTGAGGTACATGGTACATGTAGTGTAAAAAGTGTTTGTAAAATATGCTTTTAAGCTAAATTTTAAAGTTTCAATATATAACTCACCTCCAAATGTTTTTGGATTGACAGATGTGACCACCATGACAGAGTTGGTTCTCTCACCTGAGTTTAGGAGACTCCTAAACATAGCTGCAGAATCATCCCATAAAGACAGGTAAACCACTGTCGTGTTGTTATGTAAGTTTTATAAAATTATTACAATAAGAATGTAACATGAGAATTTATGAAAAATTAAAGTTATTTGTGGGCTTACGGGGCAATGAGGAAACGAACGACAAGTCGAGTCATCACTTTAGGGTTCTTAAGGTTATAACCTTCCAAAGAACGAATTTGAACAACAACATCTGCCATGTGATGAACAACTTCAAGTTTAGTTACCAAATCATATAGAATAATTAATCATATAAATTAGAAACCGTATATAAGAAACTAAACTGGTAGTTTTAAGTTTGTGTTGGCCAGAATTTGGAGATGGTCATACTTGCGAACCATAAATTCATGGAGGTTGATCAACGGGGCATTGTTCATGACAGCATCAATAGTTGTTTGGGGGGTAAACCGGATAACGAAGGTATGCTCTGTAATCTTGTACATATATGGGCATCTTAAAACCTCAAATCTTGCAACTTTGACGACTCTTAAATATGGGAGGAAGTGAGTGACGCGAGCACCGGGGATGAATCCGTTGATCACCAAATCCTACATGGGAAGTTTGTAGAGTTATATCAAAGTGCTTTTACCAAAAAAAAAACTGAGATCGAATTCTCAGTAAGATGGCAGTACCTTCATCAAGGAGAAGCAGAGTGATTCCTATGAATTATTTGTTCTTCTTGATGTTGCGCGAGTCCCAAAAACAGAGGAGCCGAGCGACAATGAATTGGGAGGAGCGACCGATTTGCAGGGCGCCGAAGGTTGAGTGGCGGACTGGTGCTTCAACAACAACGGCAGAGGAAGACATTTTCCAGGAAGTTTTGTGATTTTGAGAAAGAAGGTAAACCGATAGTTTTTTTTGAAGATTCAGCGTACTCTCGATTGTGTCCATTTATAGGGTTTGTATTGATTTGGCGGTTTTCATTGTATGGGAGAGGAGTCAGAGAGGTAGAGAGTTTTCATAGCGTTAATGGCGAAATCATTTATGGAGAACTTTAAGGGTGAAGAAATAGTAAGGATTAGATGACTATGAACATAGTTGGAAGACAAAGAGTTAGACAGCAGGAAAAAGAAGAACGAAGGATGACAAAAAAAAAGCGAACAAAGAAAACCTAATTGATAGTTTTTTAAAGAAGCTGGGTTTAATGGATCAATAACGAAGATAACCTAATTGATAATTTTTTAATGGGCCAATAACGAAGAGTAACTAATTGATAATTTTCTAAAGGACCAATAAAGAAGTGACGCATAAGTCATCATTCACTTGAATCCGAAATTAATTGCATGGAGACAACCAAATGTACAAAAACCAAAAATGAAATATGGGGCCCACAAAATTTTAAATCACTGACGTGGATACTCTCAAAAGAGAGGAAAGTATCATTTATATATATGATTCTATAATATAACACATAAATGCAATGTAATTATCTTATAGTGAAATAGTTTTAATAAAGTAGTTTTACAGAAAAATAACAAAAACATGCACAAATTACCAATATATATTTAATTTATACATTAATTATAGGGAAAGTTACTCAAACAACACATATTTTAGGACATATTACTAGAACCATATAAAACTTTTATTTATTACTGTCATTTTTAATAACCAGCGTGCCTTTTTTTTACGTTGTGAGAAAAATGTATTTACAAGAATGTCATTACTTTTTAATGCCAAGTAAGCAAAAACCGCCGCCACGTAGGAATGCGCTGACGTGTATTAATGAACTCAACCGTAAAGTGCTACAAACTTCGTTACGGCTGACTTATGAGAAATTGACTGACTTACGAACATAAGTCAACCATTAGTGATGACTGATTTACAAAAATCTGGCTGATTTATGGGATAACTGGTGACTTACGAACATAAGTTACGACTGAATTATACAACAGCGGACTGATTTCTCAAAAATTCAGCTGAGTTATAGTCAAGACACAGCGGAGTTATGTTTCGCCGGCTGATTTAATGATCATCGTTTGGCTGAGTTATTAAGTTTACGGCTGACTGATAGGAGGTTGTTACGATATATTTATTAGCTGTAATTGGCTGGATTAACAAAAACTCAGCTTAATTATGGATGGCTTATTAGCAAAAGATTAAGTACTAGAATAACATTCATTTGACGGATGATTTATATGACGATACGGTTGACTTATGATTTTCCATCGTAGTTACGACTGATTTATCAACAAAATTTTAGTTACTGAAATAGTATTCACGTTTCGGCTGACTTACATTGTACTTGATGGTTGATTTGTTTAGGCTCAGTTATACGTTCGTTTGGCAGCTGACGTGCCGATTTTCCATGTCATCAACTCTTATTTGCCATCTCATTACTAACATTACAACAATAAAATTAGGGTTTATGTTATAGACGCCGTATATTATTCTTCATTCTTCATCTTCTTTATCTATCTTCTTCATCTTTCTATGAGATCTTATAGATCCAGTAATTATTGTTTCTGGTAACTGGGTTAAGAAAAACAAATATGTATTCAACACCGACAGTAAATGGTGTAGAGTTCTGCATATAGATAAGGAAACAAAACACAACGAACTCGCGAAGTTGGTACTCCATGATTACTGATTGAATGAGTCGAGGCATCATATTCAGTTGAGCTACATGTTCTTGAATAAATCTTTGAAAACAATGGTGCACAATAATCCACCAGTTTACGTCTCCAACACTCGACAATTCTTAAGTTTTCTAAGTCTAAGGAAAATCGAACAACTATATCTGTGTGTGGAAATGATGAAGAAAAAGAATAGTGAAATTACTCGGAATGACAGAGCGAGAGAGAAGAGTAAAAGGTTATTCAATGATTTCTCTAGTAAATTGGAAGGAGAAAAAGACGAAGTAGGCGGAGATGATAAAGTAAGCAAAGAAGACGAAGAAGATGATGAATTTGAAAGACGATTTGATATGTTCGACGACTCAGATGGTGAGTCATCTAAAGATGATAACTTTAGTACATACGGTGAGTATCCAACACAAGACGGAGATTCACCGACGCTACCTCCTAAAAAGAGATATGGCGAACATGAATGGATTGTTAAGACTGAGTTATGTATACTTTACGGCTGAGTTATGCATACTTTACGGCTGAGTTATGATTTCAACACTCCTGAGTTATAATCAAATTATGGCTGAGTTATGCATACTTTACGGCTGATTTATGATTACAATACTCCTGATTTATAATACAATTACGGCTTAGCAATGCATACGTTATGGCTGAGTTACCCATACGTTATGGGTGAGTAGCGATGTCAAATGGGCGGGGCTGTCCATGGGTGGCCCGTGTCCAAATTATTATGGGCTAATATGGACACACCCATATTGGACCAAATTTAAATGGGTGTAAATGGGTGAAACCCAATTGCGCCCATGGGCAAAACCGGGCTGGACCATCTAGACATTGGGCGGCCCAAATAGCTAAAATGTTTAGGTTTAAGAAATTGAAAAATTGTAATTTTATTTTATTTTTCTAAACTAATTTTTCTCGTCAAAACCGTAAAATTGTGTTTTCTCGCTAAAACAACAAAATCAAGTTTTCCTGTCAAAAGTTCATAATCGTGTTTTCTTGCTAAAACAACAAAATCAAGTTTTCTCGCTAAAACCGCAAAATCGTGTTTTCACATCAAAACCGTAAAATCGAGTTTTTCCATCTAAATCGTAAAGTCGAATTTTCCCACCAAAACCTTAAAATCAAGTTTTCACGTCAAAACCGTAAAATCATGTTTTCCCGCCAAAACCGTAAAGTCGAGTTTTCCCCCTCAAAACCGTAAAATCGGCTTTTCCCCTCAAAACCGCAAAATTAAGTTTTTCCGTCAAAACCACAAAATCAAGTTTTCCAGTCAAAACCGTAAAATCGATTTCCCGCCAAAACCCCCAAAATCGGGTTTTCACATCAAAACCGTAAAATCAGATTTCTCCTAACCGCAAAATCAGAATTTCCCCTCACAATCGCAAAATCGGGTTTTCTCGTCAAAACCGTCAAATCGATTTTTCCTGTCAAAACCACAAAATCGAATTTTCCCACCGAAACCTTAATATCAAGTTTTCCCGCCATTTAAATTTATGTTATATATGAAATTCAGAATCTTTATATCTTTTAAATTAAAAATTAAACTATTTACATTAATAATATATTAAATGGGCGTTTGGGGCCTATGGGCAGCCCAACTGGTCATGGTCCTATTTGGTTATGGTCCTATTTGGACATGGTCATATTTGGGCTTGGACCAAAATCGTCCACCAAAAAAAATGCCCATATGGACACACCCAAATTCGCCCAGCCCGCCCATTTGACATCCCTATGGGTGAGTTATGGTTACAATACGACTTTGTTATAATCAAAGGGTGAGTTATGTTTTTTTAGTATGGTTGAGTTATGGTTGCAATACTGCTTTGTTATGCATACGTTGTGGCTGAGTTATGGTTAGAATACATGCCTATAATTATAATACATGCTACAAATGAATATGACCAAGTCGACCGAAAAAAGTGTATAGCAGGCTCAAGATTCATATTCCAAACTTATTTTGAATCTAGAAACCAAAAGAGAAACTAAAAAGACGGGTCTAGATAGTAGGAATCAAGAGACATATCAGTCATATAAACAACAAAGATCTAAAAAATTTGAAAAATGTGAGACAGATCTACTGCAATCGTCGTCGTCTTCTTTGTTTTCAATGGTGGTCGGTTAAATAAGAAAATTCATCTCCTTCAGTGTCATGTATGGTGGTATGTCATGTATGGTGGTATGACATCTTGTTGCTGCCTCTCTTATCGAATTCATCGTCTTGCATAATAAAAAAAAGTCAAAGAGAGAAATGAAGAAGTTAAGTCTCGTAAATTGTAAGAAAATGAGAGAATTGAACAAAAAAAGTAAGAAAATGAGAGAATGATTTTTGGCCTTTAAATTTCATTTAATCAATAGCCATAAATTGTGATCTTTGATAAATAAAGATTAACCAATGAAAAGGAAGGATGAGGATAGACAAAAAGATAATTTTGTACCCTTAGATTAAAATAATCAATGCTTATGAAAAAGCTATATAATATATTTTTATTCTTTTTAAGTGTTTTAGATTTAAGAAAATTTTAAAATTTTAATATTGTGTTCAGAATTTAAAGAATGGTTGGTTCCAGCCCAAAATACGAAATGCCGCGATAAAAATTACATATGACGGCTGACTTATACGAACGTTGCGGCTGACTTATACGATTAAGATACAATTTAGGGTTTAAGATTTAAGATTCAAGGTTTATGGTTCTTAAGTGTGTCCACTGGACATATAAGAAAGTACACACATTCTAAGTCAAGAAATTATCTCAAGATAAGGTTAAAGTTTCAGTTTGGAAATTCAAGAAAATACACAAATATATGGTTTTAAGTAATTGTAAGAGAACATATATCACAAGATCAAATTAAAGTCTCAACTTGGAAATTCAAGAAAGTAGACATATTTAGTTGATTTATATTCACTTGATATTTAATAAGAGGAGATTTAATGTAACTTTTTTAAGTACTTCAATTACATTTTCTGATTTTAGGGTATGTTTGAAGTATGACTTAGTTATATAAATGACACGACTAAGTTATATAAATGATATGGCTGAGTTATATAAACATAGCATAAGTCAAATACAAAATAAACATACCATAAGTCAATTACCAGATTAAAGGCTCATCTGCTAACATCAAAAGTTATACCAAGCGCTAGACACTCGACAAACTTCAATGAATACACCCGACAATCGTCAACTTGGGTGTTTTGTGAAATGTGGGTATCTACTTGTATGTGTTTTCTCAAGTTAACAAGTTGTGGGTCATTTGCTTCACCCGGCCACTGAGGAAGCATCTCTTCGACATCCTCCTTCTTAATAATTCCTCACACGCACCTACAACAATAAGTCATAACTCAACCATAAAATAACTCGTAAGTCAACCATCAAATAACTAATAACTCAGCCATCAAATATATCATAACTCAGCCATCAAATAAATCATAACTCAACCATCAAATTAATCATAACTTAGCCATCAAATATAGCATAACTCATCAATAAAATAACTCATAACTCAGCCAGAAACTCAAAAGATCTAAAAGTAAAGCGGTGAAACATACCAAAGAAGATGATAACGGACGATTGGTTAGAAGATGATTTCAGAGAAAACGAGTTCGGGGAAGACAATTCCAGAGAAGATTTTCGACGAAAACAACGATGGAATTTAATCGAGAAGGAAATTTTAAGTTAAACGTTGTTTCATTTCCTTCGTAATCTTCTAATCAAAACTATTAGTGACATGTATTGTTATTAGTGATATAGATTATAGTTATTGGTGACCTGGATTTGTTAATAATTTTAAGCATTTTTATTATAAATAAGTTTAAGTAAAAAAAATTAACCAAAGATATTTATTGTAATTTACTAGGGTCTACAAACATTCTAGTAATTTTTAAAAGATGTATGTTATTCTAGTCATATAACAACTTTTCTACGTTATTCTAGTAATTTTCTATTTTAAAGGGAAAAACTAGTTTAACCTTTATTTATCAATCAATTACTAGTATAAGTCTAATTTTATTTTAACTACTAGTTTGTTTTTAATACCTAATTACCCCTATTTTCTTTGTTAGCAAAAACAAATAATTTTTAAAAAAGCCATTACTCAATTTTTAAAATATTTACGATTTTACCATTGATAGACTTATTTTTTCACGTTTTATGTAACCACAAACTTAAATATATTCTTTTTTTGCCACATATTTTTATAACAAATTTGACCACAAATTTATTAAATTTTGACAGATTCAATTCAATTTTTTATATTTAATTTATTTGACCACATATTTACTTAATTTAAACAGATTTATGTCAAATTTGATAGATCTTCTTTTTCTTAAGCCACAGATTTATCTGTTTTGGACAGATTTAGTTTTGATTTGACTAATTTATTATTCTTTAGGCAGAAATTTAATTAATTTTGATAGATTTCGTTAAGATTTGACATTTATTATGTATTTGACCTCAGATTTATTATAATTTGATAGATTGCTTTTTAAAATTTAAGCCACAGATTTATTTATAATTTTTCCATAGATTTATTAATACTCCTTAATGGAAATGGTTATTGCAAACCAGATTAAAATATTTAATTCAGAAATTATTTAATATACCAATAATTTAAATTGATTTAAACCAAAACTTTTCAAACCAACCATAATTTGAACCAACAGCAAGTAAACCGAATTTATTTAATTAAACCAAACTAAACCTAATTTAAACCAAACAAATAAAAATCCCGTCGATTGCCTCCTTCATGACTATGTTAGTGGCGTTTTTAGACTGAGACTTATTTCTTTTCTTTTTCTTTCATGGTGCAAATAAAAAATGTTTGTGGTTTATACTTATATTTCGTTTTCATTTTATAATTATATTTTTTTATATCAAAATAATGTGTCAAATATGTTACTGTAAAAAGTTGTAACTAGATGGATTAATGAAGCAAGAAATATCCCTTAACAAATGATCGTGTTGGACATGGACCTTTCCTCTCAAAAATATCTATTACAAAATGAACTCGGCCTATTTAAAAGGATATTTTTAGGAAACCTTAGATCTCATCTTTCTTTAAATAAGGAGGCATCCTGTAACGACCCGCTCCCGGAGTATTTTTAAATTCGAAGGAAATAAAACGCGAGAGGTTTAGTTGTACAAAGAACATATTTTTCTAAGTGTGTAAACACTTGTATTCATGAGGGTCGGAAGAATGAGCCACATTTTTGACTAAGTGTCGGATGTTCGGTAAACACATAGAGCGATCAAAGTCTAAGCAAAGGAATTACATATTGCCAGTTTAACAATGGAAAATTTGGCTCTCGGAGAATGCGGGTTCCAAGTAAGGCAAGTTTGATCAGGTACAACTGACGACATTATAAGAAAAGAAGGTCGGGTCTACGGGAGTCATATAAGGCAATAAGCGTAGATATTCTTGGAGCCATTGATGATAAGTTTGACCAAGCTAAATAAGGAAACAACACTTAATGGCCGGCTTGGTGAGCAAGTTCTGAAATAAGTATAACAGGAGACCTCCAGCCTTCATTTCTCACTCAAGAAGAGGAGGATACACCCTATGATCCTTCCCACTACCACTTCACACCCCATACTGGAGCTCTCCAGAAGGGTCCTCTGCGCGATGCCCACGAGTACATTGGGAAGCTTGAGGGGTGGAACAGGATCCAGGACAGGACCATTCAAAAGCTCTCCGCCAAGTACAAAGCACTCAAGAGGACAATTAAGAAGAACGCTGCATCCTCAGCACGATTCATGAAGAAGGTCATTGATGTGCTAGTTAGAGCTGGAATAGGAGGTTGTAAAGCTGAGGACTTCATCATGGCTGAGACCTCCTCCCCAAGACCTCGCAGCCAATATCGCCATGGAAAGGAGCCAATAGACACAGATACTTCTGATGAGGAAGAAGAAAGCTTCAAGGTAGAAGAAGGTGATGATGGCAATGGCGGAAGCAGAAACGAAGACACTGCCTCCGAATCATTTTGAGGTATCTCCACACCTACCCTTGTAAATACCCATTGTTTTTCTTTGTACATATTTTTTTTGGTATTTCCTTCTCTCTTGACTACACAGAGACTGTGTTGTTCAAGTTTTGGGGGGGGGGGGGGGGTACCATGTCTAATCATTTCATCTTCACTTGTTCGCATAAGCATTTCAGCATTGCATTGTAAATTCTAAAAAAAATGAATGAAAAAAAAATTTAAAAAGGAAACAACAAAAGAATCATTTAGTTTGCATATTTTCATCGTTAGGATCAAGTCTAGAGCAGATAGATTGCCTTCATTGTGCATAGGGAACAAGGATGTTATTACCTTGTAAAGAACACATATCTAGAACTCAACATGACCCATTTGTTAAACATAGCAAGTAGCTTAAGTATATCTCGAAAGACTTGCAAGCTTCGAGCCTTGAAAACTCTTCTCGAAACTGGTTGTTTGCTGTGATTGACATTGCTCTTGAAACCAACTCCAAAATGAATAGGGCTTAATGAACTTAATCTACCCTGCTTATGGACTCTTGTATGCTTGGTCATGGATCTCATGCACATTTGGGTTGATCTCTATCTGTTATACCACTTTCTGAAAACCCAAATGTCACCCCCTACCCTTTAACCCTTACCATTCTTTGAGACCGTAATTGAATTTGCTTGAGTGAGGCCTTTTATTGATAGCTTGTCATGTGTAAAATCTTGAGAGTATTGGGAGCGAGATTGGCTTGTTTTCATCTTTGGCTAGCTATAGGACCTCCGTTGAGTTAGCATTTAGGAATGGGAAGTGTGTTGATGTTAATAAGCTTTGATCTTGGGTTTCGAGGTGTGAGAAAAGTGAAAAGAAGATAGCCACTAGGGATCAAAAGAAAAAAGAAAGAAAATAAAACTCTAGACATCAAAACCCCAAAGAAAAAAAAGAAAAGACAAAAAAGATGGGGGAAAACAACAAAAAAAAATGTCCCTAGTTGGTTAGAGGAAAAAAAAAGAGGTTCATTTGGTGAGTGAGAAAAAGGAGAGTTTGAAAGTGATTGGGAAGGGGTAGAATGATGAGAACAAACCATTGTATGCACGAATTGCTCCTTTTCTTAGATAAATTTTGCATAATGTTCAAGCTCATTTTCCTGAGTGAAAGTCACCAAATAATTTGAACCCTTCTTCTATCATAGTTAAACCGTTTTCACTTACCAGGCCAAGTGATCGAGATCAAGTTTCCATTAGCAGGGATTCGCCTTATTTATCTGTCAATGAGTGTGAGAGTTGGTGTAAAGACTTGTTGGTTGATAAGCATTGCATCTAGTGTAGAGGCATGAGAGTCCCTTTTAGGCCTTGAGAAGATAGAGTGTACTAAGAGAGCATGCTCATGCTATAGGCTATGTTTACCTAGGATGTGATGTTGAAGGCTGGGAAGTGTATCTTTTGGTTCTGAGCTCTCATTTTCAAACCTCTCTCTCTTTCTTGTTTTCGAAAGTTCACTTAAGGACAAGTAAAGGACAAGTTCGGGGGAGTTGATATCGATAATATTTGCATGGTTTTGGTCATCTCTTTTGGTGCATATCGGACATCATTTAGGAATTTTTAGGTTGCATTCCATTACATTTCTCTATATCAGGTATGGGAGATGCTCATTGATGAGTTTGGAGGCAATAGAGGCCAAAGAAGTGGAGTTTGGAGCGATAGAGGGTGTAGCGACCAGGCGTAGCGACCAGCTTTGGTCGCTACAGACCCACATGAGATTTGCGGATGCCGTAGCGACCAGCCCTGGTCGCTACAGACCCACATGGGATTTGCGGATGCCGTAGCGACCAGGTGTAGCGACCAGCCTTGGTCGCTACAGACCCACAAGGAAAATGTGGGGACCTCTGTTGAGCTAGCATTTAGGATTGGGAAGTGTGTTGGTGTTAATAAGCTTTGATCTTGGGTTTCGAGGTATGAGAAAAGTGAAAAAAAAGATAGCCACTAGGAATCAAAAGAAAAAAAAAAAGAGGAGAGAAAAGACAAAGAAAAAAATAAAACTCTAGACAACAAAACCTCAAAGAAAAATACAAAAGGAGAAAAGAAAAATAAAGAGAAGATGTCCTAGTTGGTTAAAGGAAAAGAAAAAAAAAGAGGTTCATTTGGAGAGTGAAAAAGAAAAAAAGAGTTTGAAAGTGATTGGGAAGGGGTAATATGATGAGAACAAACGATTGTATGCATGAATTGCTCATTTTCTTAGATAAATTTTGCATAATGTTCAAGCTCCTTTTCCTGAGTGAAAGTCGCCAAAGAATTTGAACCCCTCTTCTATCATAGATAAGCCATTTTCACTTACCAGGCCAAGTGATCGAGATCAAGTTTCCATTAGCAGGGATTCACCTTATTTATCTGTCAATGAATGTGAGAGTTGGTGTAAATATTTGTTGGTTGATAAGCATTGCATCTAGTGTAGAGGCATGAGAGTCCCTTTAGGCCTTGAGAAGATAGAGTGTACTAAGAGAGCATGCTCATGCTATGTGCTATGTTTACCTAGGATGTGATGTTGAAGGCTAGGAAGTGTATCTTTTGGTTCTGAGCCCCCATCTTCAAACCTCTCTCTCTTGCTTGTTTTCGAAAGTTCACTTGAGGACAAGTAAATGACAAGTTTGGAGGAGTTGATATCAATCATATTTGCATGGTTTTGGTCATCTCTTTAAGTGCATTTCAGACATATATGATATCATTTAGGCATATTTAGGTTGCATTCCATTATATTTGTCTATATCAGGTATGGGAGATGTTCATTGATGAGTTTGAAGGCAATGAAGGCCAAAGAAGTGGAGTTTGGAGCGAAAGAGGGCGTAGCGACCAGCCTTGGTCGCTACAGACCCACAGGAAGAATCCGGGGACCATAGCGACCAGCCCTGGTCGCTACAGACCCACAAGGGATTTGCGGATGACATAGCGACCAGGCGTAGCGACCAGCCTTGGTCGCTACAGACCCACAAGGGAAACCCGGGGACCATAACGACCAGCCCTGGTCGCTACATGCGTTGAAGCTGCGATTTCTACGGGCAGCCCATGCTTGTTGGGTGGACCCGATTTGTTTTCAAACTACTATAAATACTCTTTAAACCTAGTTTTTCAGATTATTCTAGTTTTTATCTGAGACATAGACTACTCTTGGTGAAGAAGATTGAATCTTGAATCTTTTTTTGTTAATCTTATTCTGATTCATTGTTTATTCTTGTTCATTAGAAATGATTTACTCTGATTCATCTATGGTTTTTGAGTTCATCATGTTTGCTAGTGAGTAGTCATCTGTAGGATCCATGGGTTATGGTGACCTAGGGTGAGTAGGTAATAGGTTAGAAGGTTTAGTGTTAGATTATTCACGTTCTATGATTATCGCTTGTCTCTAATGCTAGATTAGACTTGATCACTTTAATCTAGATCCTTAGACAATTTGTACCCGAAAGGTGTTCGACGAAATGTCTGAACCAAAGCGATAACTCTCTTTACTTGCTTAACCAATGACAATTGATGCTAGGGAAGTTTAGATAGTCAATAGACATGTTCTTAATGATTGCTTGATTTAACTAGACCAAAGACATTTGATGTTTAGTGACTGAAAGCAAATGAACTTTTATCTTGATGAAAAACTAGTTTAATGATACGTTTAGACTAGTAGAACTAGATTTTTCATAACGTTAACTGTCTATCTTAAATCCAAATCACCCAAAGTCAAAGCCTTTGCCCATGGGTTCTTGTTCTTCCAATTGATTTATAATTCTAGTTTCATACATGTGTTATTTCGTTACTTCGCCCACACATCAAAATTGTTTTCACTTAGATTAAGTTTATACTTGCATTCTCATTGCATCATGATCACTTAAGATTGGATTGACACTCATCTATACTACTTTGATTAGGATAGAGTAAAATCCTTTATCAATAACCATCCGCTACTTTGTTGTCCACTCCAGGTTTATACATAATATCATACGTATATCCCAATAATTGCATTAATTGTGATATTCCAGGGAAACCTCCTTTTGCTCAAGCAAAAACTTGCGACTCTTCTGGTCCGTGTGAACCTGAAACGCCCAACAATCAAGTAATGCTTCCATTTCTGAATAGCAAACACCACAAGCATCGATTCCCATTCATAAATGGGTTTTAATTGCTCGCTGATGTTAAACTCTAACTGAAAAACGCTATGGGTTTCTTCTATTGCATTAGCACATCACCCAAACGAAACCTGGAAGCATTCGTCTCTACTACAACTAACGCATTAAAATAAGGTAAAGCTAACACAAGTGCCGTTGACATTGCTCTTTTCAACTCATCGAAAGCTTCTTGAGCTAGCGCAGTCCATTCAAACTGATCTTTCTTTAGTAAGTCTGATAATGGCTTTGCAATGATTACATACCCTTTCACGAACCGGCGATAATACCTAGTGAGGCACATAAAACCCCTTAGTTGTTTCACCATTTTTGGAGAAGGCCACATCCACATTACTTCTGTCTTAGAAGAATCGGTTGCTACTCCACTTGTAGATATGATATGAACCAAGTAATCCACTTGTGGTTGCCAAAACAAACACTTCTTCAAATTAGCAAACAACTTATACTCCTCAAACATGATCAATACTCTTTGTAAATGCTCCAAGTGCTCAGTGATAGAAGAGCTATAAACCATCACATCATCAAAGAAAATCAAAAAACATTATGAAGAAAATGTTTAAATACTTCATTCATCAATGCTTGAAATGTAGCTCGAGCATTCGTAAGTCCAAATTGCATGACAAGAAACTCATAATGTCCCTCATGAGTTCTAAAAGTTATTTTCTCAACATCCTTTTCTAAGATAAGGATATGATGATACCCTGAGCGAAGATCAAGCTTGGAAAACACTTTTGCCCCATTTAACTCATCCAACAATTGATCTATTACTGGAATAAGGCGCTTATCTGGGACATTAGCTCTGTTCAAAGCCAATGTAATCAACACAAAATTGCATGGAGTTGTCCTTCTTACGCACCAGCAAAATATGACTCGAGAATGGACTTTTGCTTGGCCGAATGATTCCTTTAAAGCATCTCAACCATCATGGATTCCATAATCTCCTTACTCGTATGAGGATAACGGTAAGGCCTTATTGAGATGGATGTGACCTCTGGTAGTAGATGAATGGCATGCTCATGACCTCGTACATGAGGTAATCCTTCGGGTACCACAAATACATGATTCATCTCTTCCAACACACGTGAAATGGGTCATGGGATTGGAGAGCGCAGCACTGAGTGATTAGAAAACTACAGAGAAACTCCTCTGGTATACACCAATGATTTCTTGTGTGAAGATTTGAAGGTTGGAGCGTGATTATGTAATAACGGATCCTCTCTCAAAATCATTGTTTTACCTTTATATTTGAATGCAAATTCGTGTAAATCCCTGTCAACCAAACACTTCCCAAGGGTGCGAAGCCATTGAACGCCAAGAAGGATATCAACACCTCCCAATTCCAAAGCAATGAAATCATTCACAAACTACACTCCTTAAAAATCCACCTTCAAACACACTCCTAAACCCTCCACACACACTCCTGTACCCAACATAATCTGCAAACCCTTCATCGAAATTAACTTCATACAAGTTTTCTTGACAATATGTGGAGCCACAAAGTTATGTGTAGCTCCACCATCCAACATAACAACTACATTCACTTTGACAAACGTTGCTACCATCTTCCTAAGAAAGCGTTTAAAGATAGTGTGATCAACTATTGCTTATATCCCACTACATCTTCATTTCCCAATTCTAACAATTCCTTATCCAAAACCTCAATTGAAAAACCTCCCACTACTATCATTATCTGCAGCATTTAATTAAGACATTCATGATCAGGAGTGTACTTCGCTGGACACTTGAAACAAAGATCCAAAAATTTGCGGTCCTTTAGTTGTTCTCTAGTATACATATATTGAGGTCGTACACCAGACTGTCCCCTGCCCTCCGTTGTAGCAGCCTTGTTTGGACCCTCATGTTTCTTGTTAAATGATGTCGTAGCAGTGCGCCAAGTTGAACCAGAAGTGCGTTTAACACCACCCCTCTAACCACCACACTACTCACGACTTGACAAAAGGCGCTTGACTCCATCTTTAACACTATTTCCTTATGCTGTCGAAGTCCCCGAGGCTCTTTAATTTTGATCACTTCTTGCATTTCTGGCTTCAAGCAAATGTCGAAAATGTCAACCAAGCTTTTCTCATCCACATTAGGCACAATCCCTACTAATTCTTCAAATTCATTTACATAGTCTTGAATTGATCCATATTGTCTGATCCCAAATAAACGCTTCCCTGGTTCCTCTTCGACAGTCCCACAAAAATGATTCACCAACTTTTTCTTAAATTGACGCTAATCAGCAAAAGGTTCAGTCTCTATCTCACCATTATACCAGTTCAACACATGATCTTCCAACTCATAGACACCAGATGTAAACAATCGCCTCAATTATAGTTTTCCAACCTGAAATATCTTTCAACCCTCGCAATCCAACTAAATGGACGCAAGCCATCACAAGCATGAATTTCTACTTTCCTCAATAATCCTTCTCTAGTTTTCATTACACTCCGATAACCTAACAGACGATCATCACCAGGTCCTTCCGAAAAAGATGATTGTACATGAATCAACGAATTAGAAGAACCAGCAATTGCTTTGCCCTGCCATTTTCTTGGCTGAATAGATGTGTTCCATCCGCGATATGATACGAGTCATCTTTTGTAAACTTTAATCCACCGAATCAAACGATCTCCCAAGCTCGATAAACAATTCTCAATCTTCGTAAAACACATTAAGAGCTTTGACACTCTTCTGTCATCTTATCCCATCCGGTCTCTGGAAAATTGATATCCTGAGCTACCTCGTGCACCTGACCGCGTAACTCAACTCCAATATGATCATCATTATCCATCGACCCCATCGCTCGTGTGCGATCCGAAGTCATGACACACTAATTTGTTATGAACAAAGTTATAAAACACAAATCCAAGCTCCTTTATTCACAACAAAAACGAATTCCAAAACAAATTAAAATTCATTACTATATTAACTCTTGTTAATCAGAGCTCGGCGATCACCAAATCACCTTCAATGGAGAGCCTTCAATGAACTCCAGTTCTATAAACCCCAGTACTGAATTACAAAATACATGAAGAAAGTCTAACAGAACAGACTCTGTATTTAAACATCTATTTTCTTTATTAATGAAAGTCTCTCAACTCTTTCATTACTTCTTCACTTCTTTATTTTAATTCCCGGCCTTCTTCATGCTCTTCCACACCTCTTTTCTTCCTCACATAAAATCTCCTTGGCATAACACTTTCATGCAGTCCAGCTTACAAAACATCGTGTTTTATGTTCAGTTTCCACCCCATATACTATATTTTTTACATATAAGATACTGATGGCGCTTGCATACATTTCACTCAACGTACCACAAGCGTTGAGTGGTTCGCCAATCAAAGCTAGGTTCGCCCTCGGCCTTGGCCACGTTCCCCTCATCTAACCACAAGCGCCGAGCTGTACGCCAATCAACACTAAGCTCACCATTAGGAACAGCCTCGGACTCAGACTCAGACTCAGAATTCTGAACACTGATGCTAAGTTTGGGCTGGACCTCATGCGTAAGGTTGTATAAGCGTGGACTTTGGAATACATGAAGTTCGTGGCGAGCCTCATGCGCTACGTTTTGTCCGCCGCATTCATGAGTAAACCAGATTATCGCTAAGGACAGGAATAGAGTCAGACCAATTGAAAACATAGTCATCCTGGTCTTGTTTTTGTCGCCTCCTTCCACCTAAAAATAATAACAAATAGATGGTTCTGCATCTGTTCAATCCGAATCAAATAAACTGATCCAAAACAAACAAAAAGAACCAAACCATACCCTCATATAGTCATATGGTTAGTATGAATTCAGTTTTTTCCTATCTGAATTAAAAGAAGCTAATTAGTTTCCCAAAGATTTATCTTTTTTCTTTTCTGGGTAAGTAAAATTATTAAACCGCTGCAACACAAACCTATGAATCAACATATGACCAGTCATCAGTCCGTAGACCAATGAATCAATCATCAAACTAATCATGATGTGATCTGAAATCAAAAGAGGTAAGAACTAAAGATGAAATAGAAACCTTGGATATGGTGAAGTTCGTTTTGGGAAAAAAACGAAGATTCTTATCAGCGTGTTCAAGACAATGCCGTAGCAAGTTGCAGACTGTTAGCGCTGTGGCTACGTCTCGGCTGTCTGTAATATAATCCCCTTTGCACTTTCTATTAGTAACCAATAAGATATGTAGCCGTTTCAAAATAAAAAATATAGACGTGTGACCTGGAATGTCGAAAATCTGTTTGTCAGGTGGGATACCTAAAAGTTCTCCGACGAGAACCTGAACTCGGGCACGTTCCTCCCTTGAAAGTATATCTCCATGAGTGATAACTACTGCTGGCTTGTCATCTGGAAAACATATTCGACTTCTTTGAAATTATAAAAAGAAGAAAAGAAATCCACCATTCTGTGACTTGAGGTTTATAAAAAGAAAGGACTGACCAACCTTTAAACGATAGTAAAGGACAGTTAAAAGCAGTCGAAATCATATGAGCATATCTCGAATCACTCTCCATCAATTCAACCGCATTAACAACAAATATAATGTAGTTCACTTTCCTTATCTCACCACCTGTACAACCATCTCGGATCAATCTATCCTTCAAATCAGAATCATCGGATGTCCTGACCAAAGTTACAAACTCTTCATGTTAACAAAAAAAACTGATTAAAGCCAAGAAATAGAATAAAACAAGACAGAAGAAGAAGACCAGATCACAGGCTCGCCGTGATGAACACCTTTTGTAATCCACTGCTCAATCATACTAGTGTTATCAGATGACGAGATTTGGCTCAAGCCACGCGTGTCACAGAGGCAAAATGATGCAGAACCTTCTCTTGGGATCATATATTCCTGAACAAAGAATGTGCCTCCATTAGACGGCATACCATCTGCAAAAATTAAGAGCAACAAACTAATCTCGTCGTCTTTCATCTTCATCTTTTTTAGACAAAGGAAATAAATGATCAATATATGTGTACATGATTCTTGAGCTCTAGCTGGGGCAAACTCATCGTCTTGGATCACTCTTGTAATTCTATTAACAAGACTACTCTTCCCGGCTCCTTTAGGTCCCACTATGAGGATCGATGTCGTCTTTGGAATATGGTAATCGCTCAAATTGACATCCGCAAATGATCCAGGAGTATAACTGATTGTTTTTATCAAAAATATTAAAAGAGGTTAGAAACTACTAGTTGAATAATCTCTCTGTGTAGATCGAATATTTGTAGCAAGAAACAAGAATCAATCATGATCTCGAGTTGGAAACAAATAAAATTAGTTAAAAAACCTCAAGATTTGGCGTCTTGCGAGTTTTAGTTTCCGATTGTTCTTGCCAAGACTCTCCAGTAACAGATCATGGCTTTGGAGAATCTCTTGGTAAGTTTTCTCTCTCTTTCTCAAATAAAGAGCAAGATTCTCTTCAGAAACCCCCAAATCATCACTGCCACAAAAAAGGAAATGAATCACTTTCTGATTACGATCATCGTCAAATTCAAATAATAGTATTACCTGAAGCAGCAAGAAGACGATCGTGAAAAATCAGGGTACATAGAAGATGCCTTCTCCTCTACAAAAACTTTAAATCATTTCAGTTGAAACAAAACATGCAAAACAGTTCCAGAAAGAAAGATATAGAACAGAACTCTACCATCTCTGAGACTAGTATCACCACCCATGGCTATGATTAAGAAAAGAGAGGAAAACTGAAACTTTCGGTTCTAGTTTGTTCTTCTTCGCAGAGATTTTGCCCACTCACGATATGTAATATTGTTTCGATAAAGATCATTTGAGAATCACGAATCATTTTATTCTCTTCCTTATTCGGTTCTATCCCATTCATTTTGTTTTTCTTTTTTTAATTATATTTTTTGGTTTGTTGATTATTCTCTTAATTTACAAAATATTACTGTGAGAAAGACACTCTTATGGAACAACATATTCTCTGCCCCTCACATTTCAAGAAGCAATAGTCCTTCTTAGTTACGTATTATGTGTTTGCCTGCAATTTTACGAACAGTTATATTATATCAAAAATACACTGTTATAATTTTTGAATAATAATTAAAAACTTTAAAATTTTAATTTTTAATTTCAAACATTTGGTAATCAGAAATTTCATTATATACTTTTACAAAATCAGTGAAATTTAAAATTGTTCAACAAATAAACCTTAGTCACTAAACATCTTTCTCTTACAGAAAAGCAATCCTACTATATATTAATTGAGAAGTCACTTTAGTGATTTCTGCTGACGTGTCTTTCATGGAAGAACTCTCTAATTAGTTTATAATGAATCTTAGCATAAAAAAAGCACAAGAGAAAAAATAATATTTATTCTTTTAAATAACACAATATTGTTACTTTAGGAATATCTACTTAATATTAATGTGAGATCCATTTTTAAATCAAAAATAAATATTTTATTTGTAAAAAAAATGTTAATTTTTTACTATTGTACATTTTAAAAGTTTATTATACAACAAAAAATACATCTTATTATTTATTAAATAATATTTTTTTTTACTTTCAATTTACATTATATTTTTCATCTTGACTTTAACAATTGCATAATTTATAATTTTTATTGATCTTCTTTTCTCAATTTATCTTAAGGTTTTAAAAACACATAAAACTAATTAGTTCACATTTTAGAAACACAAAAAATACATTATCTCGACGAACAAATAAAAATTAAATCATAAGAATATAAATGAACCAAAAACACAACAATGATATTTTATTATTTTTCCTTGTGCTTTTATTTATGTCTCTTTTTTTTTTCCTATTAATAATAAGCATGCTAACTACATTGTAATAAAAGGTATATAAATTATATTAATAGATTATTAACTCTAGGAAAAGTCTTTGTTTGGTTAATATAATTTTAAATGACTTGCCACATAATAGTTTTAAATGAATTACCATATAATAAATGACTTATCATATAATAATTTTAATTCATTTGTTTATATTAATATATGAATTAAATAAAAAATTTCTTGATTAATATAATTTTAATTGAACAATTATTAAAAATTTATGTTTTAAGACATAAAAATATTTTAATCATTTCTAAGAGTGATAAATCATTTATGCATCAGATTATTATTGGAAAATGATTGGAATTTTTTAAAATTATATATTTGACTCTTTCACATTCATTTGACACACACACACACACACACACACACACACACACACACACACACATATATATATATATATATATATATATATATATATATATATATATATATATATATATATATATATATATATATAGAATGAGTGAGTTTAATTAATATTATTAATTTTAGATTAATTAGTTTTTGAAATCTATGATTTATTGTATTCATTACTAATATAAATATATTAAAAATCATTTTTATAATTGTTTATGTAGTATTGTATGTATTTATATGTATATTATCAACTTATATAAGGTAATGTTAATTCATTTATATTTAAGATGTTTGATTGTTTGTTTAGAAACATAGATTAGATTAGGTAATTCTAAGATTAATTTCTTTTAAAAAACTTTAATTAAATAAAGAAAAAATAAAAAAACATCAACCAATCAAATTATAACAATTAATTAGGGAGCTCTTCTATGAGCGATACGTTAGTAGAAATCACTAAAATGATTTCTCAATTAATATATAGTAGGATAGTAGGATGTTAATTCATCTATAATTAAGTTTTTAATTGTTTGTTTGGAAACATAGATTAAATTAGGTAATTCTAAGATTAATTTTCTTTTAAAAAAATTAATTAAATAAAGAAAAAATTAAAAACCATCAACCAATCAAATTATAACAATTAATTATAGAGTTCTCCAATGAGCGACTCGATAGCAGAAATCACTAAAGTGACTTCTCAATTAATATATAGTAGGATGCCCCCTCTCTTTTTTTTTAAGGAAACTTGAATATCTGATTTTACCTTTTTGTGAGTTTTGAAATTATTATTTTTATTAAAAAATCCTAAATTTTGAAAATTTTAAATTTTTTCAAATTTTAATTTTTTTAAAATTTTAATTTTTTTTTTTAAAAAAAAATCTCAAATTTTAGTTATCGATGTACAAGTGATCATATTTTAGTTAATTGTACTGAGTTATATTTTGTGAGTTAGTTACATTTAGTTGTACTGAGTTTTATACTGGTTATACAGAGTGGTACTAAGTACTATTGAGTGTAGTTATATCGAGTTGTACTAAGTTATACCGAGTTATACTAAGTTATACTAGTTATACTATGTAATACTGAGTACTACTAAGTGTTGAGCATATTATTTGTGAAAAGAAATGGAAAGCCTTTTTGGCTTTAATGAATGAAACTTAAAATGTCCCACATTGGTTAGAAAAGAGGATTTTGAGTTGTATATATATATGACTCTTTGATAGCATAGTGTAAACAGCTCAGAGAGAGGAGACACCCCACGCGCGCGCTGCCGCCGCCGGCCGGCCGGCTCGGCGTGGGCGTGGGCTTGGGCTGGGCTTGGGCTTGGGCTTGGGCTTGGGTAAATGTGGCCCCGGGGCCACTACAAGATGTTCCTTTTTGGGCCCAATTAAGCATAACGTTTTTGGCCCATTTTATACCCAAAAAACAACATGCATTTCGTTTTAAAACGACAAGTAATTTGTCTACAAAATAAAAACGTCATGCAATTTTAATTTAAACGAGAAAAAAAAATCAGAGAATCTTGGGGAATAAGTTTCACAACTCAACTTCCCTCGATCTCCGCGAGATTTTCGCCCACGTGCAGCAGCTGTTGCGGGAAGTGGATCTCTTCGTTCTCTTTAAATAAACCCGACTCCTCTTCTTCATTTTTAACACTTTTTCACATCGGTAACGAAAACCATCAATCTCCCTGCGTAAGTTTTTAGAGAGTGTTTCGTAGATCATTCGTAGGACGTTCACGACTAAAGCGTGAATCATCTATCATGGTTGTATCTTGGGCTCTAAATCGTACAAGTCCGTCTCACTACGGAGCGAATATTAAGAGTTAAGGAAAGAGATTCGTCTCGACTCCATGGTCTAATTCTATTTGGTTTTTATCTCGTCTTTTGAATCGAATATTTCCTTAACATCGTTTTATTTATATCGTTTGTATCGATTCGGTTTTTCGGCTTCTAAGTCTTAACTCTTAATCTCTTTTATTGCATATAAGCTTTAATCGGATTGATCTTAATACATTTTTATAAAATGATTTCTAGGATTTCTAAAACGGTTATTTTTTTTATATTGAAACGGTGTTTGCGATTTGCCTTACGCACTTCCGCGAAACGTTTCATAAAAAGATTTAGTTCAAGAAAACCTCTGCCAAAGGTATCTCATAATTCTCGTCAACATTCCCAAATGGAAAATCATCAAAAAAAATCCTAAATCAAAGAAAAACCGAGAACTCTTTATCAATTAAGGTTGTGCCGTCGTCGTTTCGAAGCGCGAGAGGGAAGAAATTACAATTGATGCTACTCCATCACCTTCGACGGTTTCTCATTTTGTTTCTACCACCTCCAGAGTTGTTGATGATGGTTTTCATCACCGATAAAGTTTATCACGTTCAACCCAAAAATAAAAAGAAAACTAAAAGAGTAAAGATAGAAAAAATCGAAAAAAGAGAATAAATAAAGAGAAAGAGATATATGGATCTTAGAGAATAGAAAGAAAGAAAAGAAGAAAAGAGAAGAAGTTGGAGTGAGAAAGAGAAAAAAAGAAGATAAAACAGAATTGAAGCTCATATGGTTGTATATCATTAGACATGGAGACATTAGAGCAAAAGAAAAATACTTTATGTATTTCTTACATTAAAATTAACTAGATTTTGATCTCCGCAACCGCGCGGATGTTTGATTTTATTTATATATTTATTGATAATTAGTTTACATTATTAGTAACATATACTTTTAACTTAATCATATCTTAAAAAAATTATATAAATATTTGCAATAAAATAATTTTATTGATTACATATCATAATTAATTACTTTTTAAATCATCACATCTATTTGTTACTTCTTATTATATATTTGTCTTATTGGATTTGCATTTGATTATTAAACGAATAACTATATGCATAAAACAACATATGTTTTTTTTTAAAAAAAATATGTTTTCTTACCTGCACTTCAAATTTGTAGATTATTTTTTAGCATTTTTATTTATTTTTTTATGTTGGATAAAATATTCTTGTATATATAGAAAAAGTTTTAAATATTTAATTTTATACATATATTATATAATATAGTGTGTTAACCTGTTTTGCTAATATATTATATTTTGTAACATAAATATTTATATTTTTGAAAATAAAATATAGAAATATATCAATTTAATATAATTTTATTATATTCATTTTAGTATAATTATTTTTATATGATAGAATAAGATAATAAACGAATAAAAATATGATAAAAATTTTGCATTTAATCAAAGATAATTGAATATATATATATATATATATATATAAATATTAATGTATAATAATATTTTATTATTAATTATGAAATTAGTGAAAATATTTGCATAAAATTTTGAAATTGAGATCTTGTTAAAATTGTTTTTTACCAAGTTTGTTAGATTTTTTAATATATATATATATATATATATATATATATTAATTTAAAATAAAAAGATATCAAAAGATATTATGACTAGGTATTTACACAGACTTTATATTATTAGTTTTAAGGAAATATATTTATCAATTTCTAATAGAAGATCTAACTAATATGATTTTTATTTAATAGTATAGATTAATTTTAAAACTAATAATAAAACATGGACATTGAAGCTTTGAAGCTTCTCCCTTAAGTTGTAGGGGTAAGAAATCTAATGTTCCCATTTTTATATACCAAATGCACAGAATACTCTTGCTGTGGCACACTTTTTGTTGATAAAGTTCCAAATATATATGCCACTAAGTACTCGTCAAATATAAGTTATTTTCTCTTTTTTATTTATCGTTTTATCTTTAGTTTTTGAAATCTTTTCATTTTCTAAATTTATCCATAAACTCAATAAACTAAAAGTATTCAGTATCGACTACAAACTCATCTACGAATTCATTATTTTCCTTTTTATTATCAGTGAAAAAGTTGGATGATGAATGCCTACACTTTGACGGACACATTCGACAAAAACTCAATCTCTCCAACAAAGAAAATGAACAAAATGCGTGCTTACTCTCGTCTCTCACGGTGTCCACCTCCACCTCTGAGGATTAAGGAAATCGAGTTCTCTATAATTTCACTACCATCACTAAACTCTGATATCTAATTTAGCAGTGTTTCCCACAATTCAAAGTTTCCGTACGATGGAAATACTCAAAAGTAATATGAAGGATGATCGAGTAATAGCTAGTCCAGATTAAAATCAACCACACTAGTAAAAAATTAGGCCATAGTCATGATAAATTCCGTGGTTAAGGACCAAATTTTGTGGCTTTATGAAGCTGTAATCACGAAAAGCCACAATAAAAAATCATTTCTATACGTTTGTAACCTTTTCAAATTGTGACTAACCGTAGCAACACGATTTATCTATACCTTTTCGTGACTACACATTGCCATTTTTTTTCACAAATTTATAGTGGCTAATAATAAGTTACGAAATAGACACGAACTATTCGTGAGTATTTTAGCCACGTTTTGGTACGGGTTTTTTCGTGGTTATTTAGCCACAAAATTGATACGTCGTCTTTCGTGTATATGTTGGTATAAATTGCCATGATGTATATGTGATTTTGGACAAGAAATTTATTCTTAAAAATAAATAAAAGAAACTGATCGTATATAGTAATAATTGTTTTCTTTTTAAAACCAAAATTGCAACCAAAATAGAATACAAAATACATATTATGCGATACATGCATGCGTTGTTCAAAACAACAAAATACAAAATACCAAAATACAAAAGATGAGTTTTAAAGTCATGGCACAACAACAACAACCTGTCTACCTAAAGTTCAAGCTCCTTAGCACACCACCTATCCAAATCAGATTGTTGCATTTTGGTTGGGTGTGGAGAAGGAGCTTCACGTGAAGCTTGAGGCTGACCATGAGTTTCAGGTACATGCATTGTTGCTTGTGAAGTTGTAGCAGGAGCAGAAGGTTGAGGCTGGAGAGACTGAGGCTGGAGATCTTGCAAAATCGTATTGAGAGTGGTCCTTGCCATCTCGTGCTCGAAGTTTGCCTTGAAGGCATTGAGATCAGCCTTCACTTCTTCAGTGTTACTCTCCAAGCCAGTTATGTGCATATCCAGATCCAGGCTTCTCTTCAGTGACACACGAACATACTGAGAAGGGATGGGGTCTTTGTACTAAACACTATTAAAACCATAAATGGTATATTTGCTTGTCTGCCCACACTGGAAAACAGAACAAGTGATCAGCATTAGTCAAGAACGATCCCTGACAAGCTCTAAGAATCATAATATCAGAATCATATAATCCATCCTTTAATAGTTCACTACATCAACATGAAGCATTCTAGCTGAATCTGTTATCCTATTCAATCAATCTTATCATCCTATCAAAGGTCACTTTCATCACCAGCAACCTATCTACCAAACAACGTAAGTAAGAAAAAGCAAAAGTAAAGAAATTAGAGGATACCATGATGTACTCTTGGTTGAACCCGACGAGAATTTGATGTAACTTCGGTTGAGGCAGTTTGACTGTTGCCTTCTGGATATCCATCATGTCTTAATACCTCTTACTAGGGTATTTAAGTGATTTGTTCTCAGCTCTATGGAATGATAGGAAGAAGGAGACAACTCCTTGTGTTGATTTCTCCTGCTCTAGTTGTTGGTGAACTAGGAGATATCGTCTTTAGTCTACTGCCATATGGGCATGGGCCAGTATACGTCATTAGTTGTCTTAATATAAGCATACTAGATAGATCGTATGACAGGAACTTCCTTTCAATAGTGATGACTGCACGGTCTTCCTGCTCTAGGTGATGGTTCTTGCTTCTAGAGGTGTTGTCTGGATTTTTAAGCAAGGAACCATGGAAGGTGTTTGGATTTATATATGCATCCTTCAGTGGGGATTACCTACGTAACCTTCAATGGGAGATCAAGCCATTTGTAGTTCATATATTTGGAGACGCGTAGCCTAGATGGGCACATAGCCTAGTTGGCACATGGCCTTGTGAGCACGTGGCTCTGTAGTTGGTAGGAGTCATCTGGTTTGAAGGGCACGTGGCCGAACCAGGTGGTAGACTAGTTGATGTGCTTCAGTGAGCATGGTGTGTTCCTGCCCGAGGGTAGTGTAAGACCTGATCCAGGGTTCCTAAGCCTAAGAAGACCAGCAGCCTTACTTCTAAAATCATTCGACCATTTTTCCAATTTAAAGCCAGTATATTCTAAGTCATTTTCGATTATATGAGTTTCATATATATGTAAACACATTCGACTAACATTGATAATGAGATAAGGTAATGTATAAATCATGAAATGAGATTCAATGCAAAGGTTCAAGTTGCACAATAGGCTATCACAAGTTCAGTTCCTAAATGATATACCCATACACAATACATCTTCACACGGATTGAGTCTTCACGGCTCCTTAGCCTTAGCACGATCCACTGAGACCACACACACATCATTATGTATCCATAAATTCGATAACCTAGTTAACAAGTCTAAATATGCATGGTTTTATTTGACTATTCCATTCATAAGGCTCTATCATTTATATCATATAATACTCGGCTATACTTAGATCACTATCAAAGAAAACTTCCTAGAATAAGAGACATGATCGGATTTACCAAGGTTCAATCTAACGAAACGATCCAAAACCGAGTACAATTGGACCTTCTATTGGTCTGGCCGAAGGCCAAGGACCATAGTCTGGTTCGGCCTAAACCTTAACCCATCATAACCGACTTAAGGCAAGTCAAACCTGATCACTTATAAGATGAAGATAATAGTGATCAAGCAATAAGAAGGGATTGATGTGATCCAATAAACACACGGCCAAGGAACTAAACGGAAATGACCGATGCTCCTAGGCGAGTACCAACCGATTACACTACTCAACTTGGCCATGCGCTCAGGCATGCCCACATCTTTCTCCCTGCCTTTGGTCTCCATTATGAACCAATCTCCTTGCCACAATAACTCACCAAGATGAACTACCACCACAATCAGCCTTGGTCTTGGCCGATAAACTCTCTCTCCTTGTCTTTTTGTCTCTCGGTTGTAAGAAAGTTTTCCGTAAGGAAAGTGATGCCCGAAATTGACCCAAGGCCTTATATTTATAGAGAAAGGATCGGCCAACTTCTCCTTGGCGAAAAGGTGCCTTTGGTCCAGGAAAAGGTGCCTTGTGCCACTCACACCCATTCGGCACCAACTGCCTCTTGAGCAGGCTAAACTTGGGCCTAGACCAAGTTCCCTAGCCCACGGACTGATCTCAAGCCTTAAGCAGTCCACCATCGGCCTTGGGAAACCACCCAGCCGATGGTGGGGTGGTTTTATTGCATAGAAGCATTTTATTGATTAATATGAAGTATAGTTTACATAGTTTCACCGAAAATAGGATGAACGTAAATTCCTTCAACAATGGAGAACAAGAGAACAAAGCAATAAAACGTGTTCTAAGTATTGAACTCGCTAGTCTAGCAACCTAAGTCCTAAGTTCTCCTAAAGCTAACAACAATTTCCTAAGGTCTAATTTTTGAATCCCCTTTTGTTCTCAAGTTGGCTCTTCCTATATATGTCCTCTAGGTCGGTCGTCTTTCCTTTTATGCCCCTGTTTCGAGTCATCTCTTTGCAGAAATCTTCCTTATCTTCTAGATCTTCATGATTATCCTTGAAACTTTACATTTATCTTCTTTTCCATTAATCTTCTAAGAAAATCAACTAAACCATCATTGTAGTTTAGGCTCACTCTCGTCTAAAATTGTAAGTGGGCTTTTGTCGCGTTTTAGATCTTCTCGGGCCGGTTTTTTGACTTAAACATTTTTACGATTTGTTTCAGAGAAATCACATTCCATACGATCTGTTGCCCATACCATTGGTTCCATGAGATAGTAAAAACCAATCCTATAGTTGATATAACAGTGGTATCGAGTTAACCCTTATCGTTTTTTATGGTTGATTTGAACTTCTACGAGAAAACACGTCTTTCCTAATTTTATTGTAACATTTCAACAGTAACTACAATTGAGACGAAACAAGAAATAGTTAAGTCAAGACTCGAAGGCACGAGATTTGAGGGTGAAATAAGTGGAGGCGTCGTGGTTGCCTGCTGGCGACAAGGAGTAGAGAGGAGGCGTTGTGGCTGCCTGCTAGAGATGAGGAGTAGAGAGGAGACGTCTTGGCCGCGTTCTGGCGACGAGGAGCAGAGAGGAGACGTCCTGGTCACCTGATGGCAACGAGGAGTAGAGAGGAGACGTCGTGGTCTCCTGCTGGCAACGAGGCGAGAAAGAAGCGTGGTTGGTTGCTGGCGATGAGGAGAGAAAGAAGTGTGGTCGCCTGCTGACGATGAGGCATGGTCGCCTGCTGATTATGAGGCGAGGAGAAGCATGGTCGCCTGCTAGAAACGAGGCATGAAAGGGGATGTGGTCACCTAATGGCGATGTGGATAGGGAGTACGGCTTTGTCGTGGTACCCTGTTGACAACGAGGAGCAGAGAGGAGACGTCGTGGTCGCATGCTGGCAACGAGGAGAAAAGAGGAGACGTCTTGTCTCCTTATGGCGATGAGGAGAAGAGAGGAGACGTCGTGGTTGCATGCTGGCGACAAGGCGAGGAATAAGCGTGGTTGTCTCCTAGAAACGAGGAGAGGAAGAAGCGTGTTCTTCTTCTGGCGACGAGGCGAGGAAGAATTGTGGTCGCCTGCTAGGGACGAGGCGTGGAAGGGGATGTGGTCGCCTAATGGTGACGTTCAGAGGGAGTACGGCTTCGTCACCTCATGGCGATGTTGACGAGAGAGCATGGTCTCAGCTTGTTCGTGATGTTCGTATCCTCGTGTAATTCTTGTTGCTCTGAAGCTTATCCCTTAAGATTTTTCTGAAGTTATTTCGAACAAGTTTCTTAAAGGATAGCATAGAAATCTTGGACGTTCATTTCAATATTATCGATTTTAACCTCAACAGTTAGCTCCCCGAATCGTACGTTTTGAGCGTGATTCTTCCGAGCTAGTGATACACATTTAATTGGAATATACGACCAAGAATGCAATTTTTTCCTTTTCTTGAATTTTTCTGTCTATTATTTTATTGCGGTTCATTCCTATAAGTATTGAACCCTCATTCTTCATTATCTCCACACTTTTCATATTTTCAACTTCTCTCTACTTTTATTATCTCGAGAGATTCTCTAAACTAAGATGGCTTCCTCTCGCGATGAACAAAGAAGCCATGACACTGAGATGGGCAATGCCCTTCGTGCGAGTTTGTTGAGCTCTCCCGTTCCAGTTACTGTTCCAACTCATGTGGCTGAGTTTTTCTCTTTTCCGGACGAGTTAAATTGTCGTGATGCTGAGATGGAGATTTCCTCTCACGTTGATCCGTCGAACTCCTCCTTCCCCAACCATGCCTTGACTCCTATGGCCAAGTTACCACATCCTCATGAGGTTGTTTCTGATGATAAAGAGGATAGTGCACTTATGCATTCGGCCGAGGCTGTGGGACAGCCGTCGGGCTCGTCTACGACTCTGATCCCTATTGTGGAAACCAAGCAAGCTCCTGCTCAATGCCTCCTCCTCCAGCCAAGAGAGAGATTTTTTTTTTGTACTGCAGGCTCCCGTCGCCACTCCTACTATTACGCCGAAAGGTTCTAAGAGGCCTTGTGCCAATCCCGATGCGGCTAAGAAGAGAAGATGCATCAAAGGTGTTGAGAACGGGCATTCACCTCTTGGGCCTTCTGATTTGGGTTTTTTAAGGATCTCTTTTCGTCAGTTCATGTCTATGATTGATGGGCTGATTAACGAATGCGGGTCTGATGTTGAACGACTTACAAAAGAGCTTGTTGTGTCGCAGGACAAGTTGTTTCAGTTTGAGCCGAAGTTGAAGGTTATCAAGGGTGCTCATTCCATCTAGGTGTCGCAGTTGGAAACTCGAATTGGCGACCTCAAGAGGGATCTCAGGAATACTGCGAGCTCTTTGCTTAAGGCGAAGCAAAATAAGAAGACAAAGGCTTCGAAGGTGCATCACCTGCAGCGTCAGATTTAAAGCGAAGGAGGCTCGACAAATTACGGGATTGAAGAGGCTAAGGCCGAGGTGAAGGGAACTCTATGCACCGAGTTTCAGACTCTTTTGACAAGAATTGCCAGCTCTCGCGACACCCTGATGGATGTTTGCAGCAGGGGCCTAGCCTTGGCGGTCGTTGAGTTAGGGATGAGTGAGATTAAGCTGTTTGGGGGTGGAGAGGCCCCGTCTTTGCAGGCCAAAGAGTCCAAACTATCTGCTCGCAAAGAAGAGTTGGCTGCCATTGAGGGAGACTTTGACTTGATATTTATTGGCCTGAAATCTGACTGTATCTTTCCGTCGCTCTTTGGTGACCCCGAGGAGCAGGAAACCGTGGGTGTCAAACCTCATGACGTGTTTGAGGAAGGTGGAGATGATGCGGCCCTGAACCCTGATGAGGTAATGGAGTGAGGATTTTATTTTCTCGTTTGAGACGTTTTACTTTATGTTTTTGTTTGTGTTTTTTTACAAGTTTGACAATATTTTTGTTTCAGGACTGGTCGTGTATGGCTTTGAATCCCTGGCGCTCTGTGGCTTCTTTTTAATGAATTGTGTTTACCTTTATGCGGATGTAGAGGAAAAGAATATGAGTTGTCATCTCATTTATAGCTCTTAGTGGATCATTACATTAGTTGTTTGTCTAAGATGAGAATACTCGATGATTTTTAGTTTGCGGAGTCTCATGAACGTACAAATATAAATGAAGAGACATATTTTGGAATCTCGTATCGGTTTATTAACTATGCCTTATGATGTGTGAGACCAGTGTGTTGGGTTTAGGGAGAGACCTAAGCTTACTTTCGGTTTAGAGTTTGTGATGACTGTTTCGGTGTACATTACCCATTGGGGTTTTGACCTGATTATGTCTCAATATTGAAGTCAGCAAAGAGTTCTTGGCTTATATGACTTGCACTGATCGGGAACCGAGCATCTCTCCAAAGAAAATTTTGAAGTCGTATGGAAGTGTTGACCAATATTTCGGATTTCTTTTATAGCGGGGTATTATTCTTGTGTCAGATGTGAGGGGAGATGGCTAAGTCTGTTTAGGACGTTGCAGATTTTTCGTTTTCATCAGCAACAAACAGAATGGTAGGTGTTTGAGAAGATGTTAGTGCGTATGACTGTTTGATTTTCTGAGATGGAAATTTCGTCAAGGAAGATACTTTTTTTTATTCGAAAAATGATCCTTCAGGAGTTTGTGACATCTCGGAAGATCAAATGATCCTTCAATTCGTTTTTGAAATGTCTGTGGGCTTAATGAGTTTATTAGTGGTTTGCTAGATTTGTCTATGAATTTTTTTTCGTATGATATCTGCTTTTCGGGTTATACGATGATTGGTTATTACTCGAGCGAAAATAAGCGATTCGTAGACAATTGTTGGTAGTCGCTAAGTATTTTTAGATATTGAATGTGTTAAAGAGATAAGATATTAGCGAGAGACTTTGAAGTTGGACCGCGTTTTCTGTATTGCTGATTTTTGTTTTAAAAATATCGAGTATAAGAGCATGGATATTTTAAAGTGTGGGAGTATATGAGTATATGTATACGTACCCACTCCCCTCTCCTATTTCGCAAAGGGGAAAAACTGAAATCGTCTTGTGACGAGTTGCCTACGTACCCCTTTCGAGGATCAAGGTGTCTCGTAGTTCAGTATGTTGTGATGTGATTGCTTAGTGATAGAAATTTTTGAGGTGCATTGTGTTCCCAGTCTTTGGAATCTTGACGTCTTGCATGTTGGCGATTTAGTAAGCTCCTGGTCGAACCACTTTTATGAATTTGTACAGTCCTTCCCATTTTTCTCCGAGTTTTCCCACATTTCGTTTGGTGGTGTTTTGGAAAACTTTGGGTAGGACTAGATCGTCTTCCTTGAACCTGCGGCTAAGTATATTTTAGTTGTAGTACTTTGTGCCGCCTGTTGATGGTTTTGAGTTTGTATGGGGGCCTGACTCGGCGCTCGTTGATTAGGTCGAGGTTGTCTAGTAGCCCATCAGATAGTTCAAGTTCATCCTCGTTCCGGGAGTAGTCCCCTTCCCGTATTCTGGGGAATTTGACCCACCCGGAATAATGCATTCTGACCCCTATATTACGTGGGCAAAAATAAGGGGTCCTCCCGTTCTGTGAAGCGTATGTGAAGCGCCAGACCGAACTAGTTCTCAGTAATCCACTCGTATCCGACATGCGACGGATGAACTTCGTAGATCTGCCTCGTCCAAGCGACTGGACTATACATACATTCGTAAATCTGGTTCCATGATGCGACGAGACGGGTCGTAACAGTAGAGGCGCCTCTATCGTCATACTGGGTCGCACCAGGCCGAACAGTGTCCTCGGCAGAATAGTGCGCAGGCTGAAAATATTAACAAAACCATCTTCTAGATGAATAAGATAACGGAAAGACGCCAAAACGGGATGGCAGAAGACTCGAAAGGTGGTCCCATCAAAAGGACTTCCATGGAAGAACAAGACACCCTTTTGCCACGAATATAGGTCAGAAGCATTGATTCGGTGGAAGGCAAATTTTTCCCCAGGATCGCAAGGAGACTACTCCCGGGACGATATACTAACATACACTAACAACCCACCAACCACACACCAACCACAAACCACAACAACGGTACAACATGCTTTGGGGAGCGTCCACGGGTAACGGAGATTCTACTGTTCATCATGGAAGTCTTTGATCGGAACCACACAAACTCCTTTCGAGTTCTTCTGCCCATCTACCCGTATTTGGGTCTTTCCGTTCTTAAGTCCATTAAAATTGGTTTTGTTAAATAGTTTCAGCCTGGCTCCGCTTCCTTGCGGATATTTGGAGGTTATATTGGTCAATCGTATCTTCTATTTTTTTTTTTGCAAAACCCTCGAATCTGGTTATGGATGAACTTGGATCCGTTGTCCGTTACGATCTCGTGACGGGGAGTCCATGTATGCAGATAAATATTTCTCCATACGAAGGCTTTTTTATGCTGCATCTTTAGATGCATAGGGCGTATGGAAATCTGCTTCGACCCCATTCCAAAAAAGCAATCTGTTAAGACTAGACAAAGTGTTCTGTTATAGATTTATGCACTGTGGCCGAAGATATCATTGAACCATCCCTTGAATGAGTATCGGTGCCAAAATAGATAGAGAACCTCTGCGGTGTTGATGAACTTTTTGGCGTGTGTCTCTGGCATTTTCTTCATTTTCAGTGCGAATTTCTTTCACATCTTTAATCATCGTTGGCCATTTAGTAGCCACAAACGTCTTATTTTTATTGTGAGTGATATCCACCGGAGTGATTTCCGCAAGACCTAGAGTGGACCTCTTATGAATATTTTGTGCTTTGTCTCCCTCCACGCCATGTTATAATTGATCCGAGAAATCTTCATTTTCATAGATTTCTTCGGTTAACATAGACGTATCGTGTGGCCTGATTTTTTATTCTTTTTTGGGCCGCTCCTTTCTCTGCAGGGCATTTATCCGTCAGTGATGTATCTCGGGATCATTTCCAAAAATGGCTTATTGCAGACCGAATTGCAGATTTTGTTTTACGAATTCTCAGTGACATGTCGACACATCGCCGTCGTCTTCGTCTTGCAAATTTGAGTAGTTTTGTGATTATTGGCGGTCCGTATGCTTTCAGTTTTTCTTTTAAACTCCACCGGGAATTACCCATTTAAGTCTGATCTGAAGATTTCACCGCCAGGACGCTAAAGCGTCGCCGGCACATTTTTCCATGCCCGAATTTGCGTGAAGCAAAATGATCAAAATCTCTAGGATAATCAATGGACGAGTTTTTAGGTATGATTCAATCTTTCGTCTATGGCGTTCGATACTCGCCACTGAATTGATTTAGTAGACAAGGTTGAGGAATCGCATATAGGTAGGATTTCGTATCTTGATTCCCCGTTGGCCAATTCGTGGTTCACTAGTACAGGTGCTTCGTATTCGGCTTCAACTATTGAAGCATGAAAATTAGTACGGAATGAGTGTTCCAACACTTCTCCAAGTGGGTAATGTTGAGCCAACTTCGATTCATCTGAACCTTGTTTGCATGAAGATTCTGTCGACGTGAAATTTCCAGGTCAAGTTAGTTCTTGATTTGTTCGTGCCCTCCGTTGGGAGTTTCTACCAAGAAATCGAGCGAGTACTTGTGGATTTTCGCAAAGTCTTGTTTGATAGTAGTCGATATTATATTCGATCATCTTGACCGAACATTTTAGGTTATCTTCCCGACTGATTGCGCTATGAAAAAACGTTCCAGAGCGGAATGTTGGTGAGGGATACAATTCTGTGTGACTGGAAAATCATGTGGTCTTAGCTTTCGGTTGACATTACGACAGGCAAGTCCCAGCTTCTCTATCAGTGGATATCGCTTGAATGTTCTTAGCATCTTCAAAGTTTACTTATCGTTTAAAAAATGGTTTTTGCTTGCTGCATTCTTCCCAGATTAAAATGCCGCTAATTGTTGTTGCGGATACCGAAATATAGAGGATTAAGTGTTCTCCCTAAACAGGTTTTGCGAGAACCGGAGGGGTCGTCAGATAATGCTTCAGTTGTTTGGAAGATTTTTTGCACTCCTTGGACCGTACAAATCTCTTATTTCCTCTCAGGGTGTCAGAGTAATGTAGGCACTTATCCATCGATCTTGAGATGAAGCAACTGAGTGCCGCGACTCTGCCGGTTAGCCTTTACACCTTCTCGTTTATTTTTTGGGGAAGCCATTTCGGTTAGTGCATTGATCTGCTTTGGGTTAGCCTCAATTACTTGGTATGTGACGAGGTAACAGAGAAATTTGCTTGATGCTACGGCAAACCACATTTGCGGGTTTCATTTCATATGTTGTACTTTTCAATTTCTTGAAACATTCTCGTAAATGTTCGACATGTTCATATTCTTTTGATAGATTTTATGAGCTATCAATCGATGTAAACTTCCTATGGTTTTTCAGGATTGCTTGGGAAAACATGACGATTTTACGAATCATCGATGGGTCGCACATGCCATTCTCTGAGCCTAAATGACATACCTTGTAGACATTTTTGTGCAGCGAGTAAGTGATGGAAAGATGGTTTCGTCTCAGTCGTTCTAGCGGTTCATTGAGCATCTATTGTACTGGAGAAGGTCCATGAATGATAGCCGAGATTTTTTTCTACTTAGAAGGTCGATATTGCGGCAAGGTGGAGTAACTTTTCAGATATGCTATTGATCAGATTGGTAAAAATCAACGCGATCCGCCACTTTTCCGTTTTTTATTTTGACCTACCATGGGTTTAAGCAAGCCAGTCGGGATACCTGACTTTTGTTATCGATTCTGAATTTTAAGAGACTCTCTATTTCATCCATTGAATCTGCGAAGTTGACACGTTATGGTCCTAATATTCGTCTCTTTTGTGCTGACTTTGGTTTGAAAGTTTGGTGTTACATCTAGTTCATGACGTAGTTATGTTGATGTCAAATGCCTTGCATATCCCTCTGGGACTCCTATACGTAAGCGGAAGTGTGAAGGTTTCTCCTTTAGGTGGGTTAGTGGTGGTCCAATTTCAACGGCTCACGGAGGAATTATGCGCTCAATATAATTCATTTGTCGAATGGTGCTCTTATACCAAATTCACATGTTCGCAAAAACAGTTTGCGTGTTTTCTTTAAGGGCCCAGCTTTTCCACCACTTGCCAAAGATATTTTTGTTTTGTCTCTGTTTTGGGGTGCTTTCATCGGAAATAACTTCCTTCTACTTTTCTAAAGAAATTTCTATTGTGAATTATTTTCGAGTTTGTAATTAGATAACAAAATTTTTGTTTGATACTTTCCGATCTACTCAGATTGTTTATTGATTCCTTCTAGAGTTGGAAACTATAAGCAATAGGTGGTTTATATGTTGAACTAGAATAGCTTTCACGTAATTTTTAGCCAGATGTGCTCCGAACATCATGATTGCCATTGTATGATGTAGACACGTCAAGTGAACTCCTAAAAAATTCACTACTAATGGTATTACTCTATATCTTAAACCGCGTGGTTGAAATTGAGCTCGAGGGTCATGAGTTTAGTTTCTTCTGAGAAGTTCCATACTATTGGGCATGAACTTTCCTGTGAATTTTCTAGACAATTACATTCAGAGAGTCTTTGTCATTCTCTCTTGATGTCGTTCTTTTGAAGATGATATACAGCTTTGATTCTTCCTTATGTCGGAGTAGCAATATATTGTCAGTTCAGTTGACCTGGAGATCGTTGCGGGGTTTATCCAGATTGATGTGCCATGTTTTGTAAAGGAATATTGATTAGTCATTGCCTGCTCTTTATCAGAACACTTATTAGTCTTTTGTATTCTTGTAGTGCTTTGAGTTAGGAATCCGACCCCTCTCCCGCCCCTTCTGTTCTTAGTGGCCAGAAAGTCTGGCAACCAGACTTCTCTACTATCTGATATTTTTAGTTAATGGAGGGAAATTCAAGATTCTTTCGATTTTGCTTGAGGATCCGGATTCTCTACGTAACACACTCACGCGAGTAAGAAAAAGGAGACAAGTAACACAATATCGTAGAGATTGCACAAAAGCTTTTAATTGAACTCCCTAGTATCTATGACAGTCCTACTCTCTAAAGTTCTCCTAAACTAAGACACAACTTTCCTAAGATCTAATTTTCGGATCCCCTTTTATCATCTCCTCTACTTGACTTTTCTTCTCTTAATATATAGGTTCTAAGCGAGTCATTTTCCTTATTTCATGCCCCTGCATCTTGAGTTATATCACTCTTAGCTCGGAAATCATTTGTTAATCGTTTATCTCAATTCTTTCAATGAATCTATCCTGGAAATACTTCGACATTTATCTTCTTTTTTTGCTCCGCATTTATCTTCTTTGAAAATCAAGTTAAACGTGATTTTACGTTTAGGATCTTCTGCATCTAAATATTTGAAATGGTTATTTGCCCTGGTTTTGTTAGACTCTATTTCGGGGCCATTTTTTACTTAAAACATTTTTAAATGATTTCTTTTCTGGAAGAGAAATACTTCCATACTATGATGGTATTCACATACCGTTGAGTTCAATCAGATAATTAAAAAACACAGTTGAAATAAGTTATAGACTAACTAATGGTTTTGAGATTAACCATTTCGTTTTTATATTACTGATTTGAATTTTTACTAGGAAAAAACAGTCTTTGCTAATTTTATCGTAAAATTTTCAACGGCAACTAAAAAATCGAGAATGAGAACAAGAGACAGTCTCGTCAAGACTCTAAGGATACGTGCGTATGAGGGAGAGACAGTGGAGCCTCACTGGTCACCTGAGGCAACGAGGAGATTGAGGCGATTTCTCCTAACCGAGGGTCTTTGTGGGGTCCTGGGTGGTGTTAAAGTCGCATGAACCTGACTATAGGCAACGAACGCGTAGAGAGAGGACGTTTGTTGGTCGCTTGCTGGCGGGGGAGGAGATGATAAAGACGTCATTAGTCGCCCTGCTGGTTACGAGGTCTGAGGAGGAATCGTCGTGCGTCGTTAGTAGCGAACATATTATGAGAGTGCAGAGGAGGAGTACGTTGGTGGTCGCCTTATACTGGGCACAAGGAGACGAAGAAGCGTAAGGTCGTTGTCAGATAAGGGTGACGAACAAGGCAAGGAAGAAGCTACGTAATTGTCACCTGCTGGAAAATTAAGGCGTGGAAAGGAGGATTGTGTTTGCCCTAAATGGAACGTTGAGAGAGGAGTAGAGTTACCGCTTCGTACATTGTCGCCTTGCTGGCGACGAGGAGCAGAGAGGAGACGTCGGTGGGCGCACTTGCTGACGACCGAGGAGCAGGGAGGAGACGTCGTGGTCGCCTTCTGGCGAATGAGCCGAAGAAAAGAGCGGGGTTGCCTTCTAACGACGAGGTGAGAACAAGCATGGTCGTCTTGCTGGCGTATTAAGCCATGGTCGCTTTGGCTAGCGGCGAGTGCGAGGAACAGCCATTTGTCGCATTCGCTGACGAGAGGCGTATTTGGTCAGTTCTTTGTTGCGCTCTCGAAGAGGAGATGAGAGCAGGTGGTCGCCTGTCTGGCGACGAGGCATTGAGGGGAATGGTCGCCTAATTGCGACATGGAGAGGCGAGTACGCTTAATCTCCTCATGGTGATGTGGAACAAGAGAGCATAGTCTCAGCCTCTTTGTGACTGTTTCATAGCCCTTCGTGTACTTCTTGTTGCTCAGAATCTTATCCCTTATTGATTTTTTTTTTTGAAGCTTATTTAAACGGAGTTTCTTACAAGGATTGTTGGGACATTCGTAAGCAATCTTGGAAAAATAATTTTCAATATTACCAATTTTTGACCCACATTTTCTTATAAGTTAATATTTTTTTAAAATCAAATATCGGCCCAGTAAAGGACAACAGCCCCCAAATTAAAAAGTGTCTCGCTAATTTTTCTCCGGTTTATTGTTACAAAAACACTTGGCCTCACAAATCTCTCTCATGCTTAAAACGCTGGCAAATCACAATTAATTAAAAAGGCCCAACAAACAACAAAACAATACATCATATAGCCTGAAAAGCGGAAAATCATACGAAAAAATTCCTTCACTAAAACAAAAATCCTTTCTAGGCCCTGCAAACCATTTCACAACACGATAATACTCGGCATACGAAATATACATGTCTCCTTCATCGCTAAGAGTCGCAAAGCTGAAGAAAACTGTTTTTCAACAAAAACATATCTTCACTTGACGAGTCTCCATCTGCGAAAACTTCGAGCATTCATATGCACTAATGATCTATCGAAACACATCCTTCGGCGAAGGTCCGAAGTCAAACGGTAACCTCACTAACACCTTACCACTACTGTTTTCATTCGGCGATCATGACAGAACCTGTCACGACCTAAACAGATTAGTTCATCTCACTATCATAGGACATCAATACTCTCACCCATCCCGACACAAGGATAATAGGCGCACGTAATAAAAAGAATTCCATTTTTTTTTGTCAGCACTTCCAGATGATCTTTCAAATTGTCTCTTGGGCAGAGATATTGCTCGGTTTCCAAGCCGATGTAATGCATATTCACAATAAAGGCCTCATAATTATCGCAAACTTCCCTAATATTTGAGGACATTAACAGGTCAAACACCAAAACAGGTGTGATGCTTAAGACCAAAATAGCCCCATTTGTGATACACCAGATAAACCGAAAGTAAGCCATAAGGTCTTGCCCTAAACCGTATCAACTGGCTGCTCTCGAACATCTCAGAGTCACATTCTCTATCAACGCACCAATACG